>OY992512.1:31166141-31409642 GCA_963921215.1 Scoparia ambigualis | reverse complement strand
CGAAAAACATCAATCGCATTTTTTTCCTTTATCAACAAGCAATCGTGAATTGTTGTTTTGTGTAGTTCTGTGCCCACGCATATAATGCTATCTGATAACGGTGATTACTGATTATGGAAAAAATAAACGCATATCTACCTAAAAGAGTAGTCAGAAATAACTTGCTTTATTGAATTTGGATATAGATACGCGCAGTAGGACAAGTCTGGCTTTACCCCTGGGATTAACATATTTTAGATAATACATGGATTCACCAATGTGTTAGTTCGCGACTACAGTGTATCCCAGTAGTCCCCTCTAGCCTTTCCCCCTTGGGGGACAATTGTATTTTTTTATAAAAACCTCCCAGTCCCCTCTAACCAACGACACGGGTGACAACTGGGACTTTAATTTTTAGATGTCCCAGTCTCCCCCACTTGAGATGTTGCCGTATATTTTTTTTTAAGTGGGGGAGACTGGGATATTTAAAAATGTAAGTCCCAATTGTCCCCTCCACCGGTGACACGGGGGATAACTGGGAGATTTTTATTAAAAAAATCCCAGTTGTCTCCCAAAGGGACAAACGCCAGAGGGATACACTGCGCGACTAGGCCGACCAGAAGCAGAGCACTGCCGTAAGCCAATTTACAACTGCACATGTGCTCAGCGTGATAGGTGATGAGCTCATCACCGTTCTATACTGTTGGATGTATGTGCAATCTTTATTCCGTTAGTCGCCTTTTACGACACGCAAGGGAAGAGATGGGTTGGTGTATTCTTTTAAAGAGCTGCCACCCCACACAGCTCTATGCAAATGTTTTCTTTAGTATTATCAACGATGACACTTGTGGTCAATGAGTATTGATAATTATTTTATACATCCGGTCTGTACATGTTTAGTACTATTTTTATATCAGGTAGAGTTTTTGATTGTATTATGGTCATTTGTTTTCTTAAGTCAACTGAGATTTGTTATTGTGATTTCACCAAAAAGCTATGTTTGTTTTATTATGAATTACTTGGGCCTTGTTACCCTACTTCTTGTGCAACATTGGGCTAACTCTGTGTAGCAAAGAAGCATATTTTTTTCGAGAAGCTGTCGCTATGCGCTTTTGCTAATATGGTAAATAATCGCATGGAACTTCATGCAAAGGTTTACACCCGGGAACTTCGACTCTGTGCATCATCCGTTGGTCCGTTTTGACGTAATGAAAGGACCAACATGTAAAACACATTTTCGCATTCATAATTTATTAGTCAGCGCTTCGTTATCTAAGTGATCATTAATGATTCATGTAGTTGGTTTTAAATTAGCATATACGTTTCTTTTTTTTTAAATTTTAATTCGCCAATCTCTAACTTACGTTGGGCCAGCATTGTATATAAGCTGTAGCCTTAATTGTCACCCAATTTGTTAGTTCCTATGAGAATTCTTGATTCCGTAACTACATACTGCACAGAATTATTATGTTATCAGACACCAACTCGCTTAACTACCAATACCAAGTTGGTTAGCCAGAGGGAGATATTGAGATTTTACTACTATTTTTCCAACGCAGTTTTGTTTCGATATATTTATTTCTCAACATTGCCCTAGACTGGGTTCTATAGCCGTACCTATGGAATTTTTATAGGCTTACTAAGAGTTTTTTTATAATTAGGGCCCGGCCCACCAACCCACATTGGCCCAGCATGTTTGGTTATCGCCCAATCTCTCCACGAGCTGTAGTCCATTTAGGTAGGCATGTGGCTATAACATAAACAAATTATTGTTATTTCTTTGGGCAAACTTTTAGTGTCAGTCGGATTATTATAAGAAAAACACCATTGTTAGTTGTTTTCTTGTGAATATCTCTCAAGAAAGAGTGAAAATCCGAGTGTCACTAGATATTAGCACAAAGAACTATTGTGAATTATTTGTTTACAAACATTCTTTATCGAATTTGGCCGAAGTATATCAGTGGTACATTAATAGGCTGACTATGGGACGTTTCAAAGCTAATATAAAGGATAATAGAATAAAAAAGAATTAAATACTTTGCTGTACTGTAAATTACACACTGTGTCATCATCCACGCCTCCGCACAATCTGCCTCCCAGACTGTGCGCACATCCACCAGTCTTTTGCCGGCCAATCGGCACATTGCTCGCCGCTAGTGAACGACCGATACACGCGATGGCAGCCCTATCTAATCTAACAGCGATAGCATTAGTCGCGAGACAACGGTGGACCGATGAGGTTCAAAATATTCAGCAGGTCGATACTGAAAAGGAAGAAGTGTCAGGATGGGTAAGTGTTATTACAATAAAAAGTGTGCACGTCAAAAGTGCATAAAAAAGAGCCTAATGGTGTTTAGCTAATAGGTGTATTAGTTTTGTTATTATTTATTGCGGCTCGTTTCGGAACGCCCTTGTTTTTGCCAAAAAGATTAATGTTTAGAAGTGATGTTGTGATTAGAATATCTATTTAACATGTAGGAAATGTTGATATCTATGTAATACATAAAAAAATGGGTAAAAATATTGGTGAACCAAATATAGTTGTTGCTTATAGGAAAGAGTTAATAACAAATCGTTGCTTCTATGACTCCAATTGTCTTTATTAAAAAAATACTACTAGTTTACTAATAGTGTTGCTAATTGTTAGTTAATAGAGTGGTTTCTGTTTTGTCACTTAAGATGGTTTAAATTAGGTAAGTGCATACCGTTTTATATTGTGACTTTTTAGAGTAAAATAAGGGATTAAGAATATGCCTTTTGAGATCTGGCCAAAAGCAGAAATGTTTATTTATATTCCTTATCTGATGTGACGTATCAGATATGTTATTTATCAATCATTGTTCACAAATGGTTGCTTCACTGTATAGGTATGTGTCAAAAAGGTAATCAAGTAATTATGTTTGTTTTAGTTTACAAAGAATTCCTAACTCCGGTCCTGGTTTATTTTATAAATAGCTTCATAATAACTTTCTTAACGATTTAGCTACGAGGTTAGAAAACTTCAGGAATTACATAGGAAAGAAGTTCGTCTAGAATTCATTGTCATAAGATTTATTTAAGCTTAGTATCACTGTTTGTGCGACAGAATCTGATTATGTTTTTGAGATTCAATCGTTTCTTGTACGTTGCTTTCAACTGCTTTAAACTGGAACAATTTGAAGAAGTGTCTTATTATGATAACCTTTTTAAAATATTTGTTGCTAGGAAAGAGTTAATACACAAATCGTTGCTTCAATAACTCCAATTGTCGTTATTAAAATTACTACAGTTTACAGTGTTGCTAATTGTTTGTTAATAGAGTGGTTTCTGTTTTGTCACATGAAAAGATGTGTGTGTGTGTGTCATGTTGTGTGACAAAGGTAAAATACATTTATTAACTTTCTGAATTTGATATGTTATTTATAAGGTCATGCTCAGTTTGTTATTGTTATATATTTTCTAGACTGGCATCGTTTTCCTAAATTGTCCCATAATAAAATCTCAACACTATAGTGCAAATAACTTACTCTGGAGTGGTACAGGAATAAATATCCGACAAGAGTTACCCCGACTAGAAAAGTGGTTCAAAACATTATGAAAAATCTCGTCGAATGTATGGAAAAGTTTTCTTTGATTTGTGGGTGTTCTAGTACTCTAACCTCAGTTGGTGTTAAAGAGTGTTTTAATCCATTATAGGAATGGAATCGGTTGGCATTAAAAAAAATATTACTTAATTCTGACCTTATTCCAGTTTGGTCGAATATATCCCTAAGTGTAAAGTTGTACGTAGATAGGAGAAATTGCCATAATTAGCTACTCGTATTTCCACATTTATTTTTTCTCGTTGTAAAAAAATACGAATAAGTAGTTTCATTAAAATACGAGGAAATCGACCTTAAACTTAAACTTAATTATATAAGAAAGTAAATTTTTCGAAAAATGTTAGATAGGAGGTATTGTCACTTCGCTGTCGATATATTTTTTCTCCCTTTCGCCAGACGTAACATGAGCACGGAGTCGCAGGCGGAGCGCATGGAGACGGCCGTCACGGAGTTCCAGCGCCGATTCCACATCTCTGCCGACGACGAGCACACCTCCAGCCCGTCGGCTTCGCAGAGACAGGTAACGTACAGCTGACACTCGACATTTAACCTTACCGTATCGCCATAAGGTCCTGTGTAAAACTATTTTAAAAGACAACATTCACTTTTTTAAATAATAATGTTTTAACTTCATGCTGGCAGGAAAGTATTGTTTGAAAAGATTTTTATAGCCCGTATCGTATTTTATACACAATCTTAAAGGGAGTCTTGCATGTTATTGCATGATTTTAACTTTAATAATTTATGTTCCTATGTCTTCTAAAGAATTTGGTAAGTAGTTACTAAAGTATAACCCAAATGCTACATTCATCATCAGCCTACAAACGTCCCACTGCTGGTCACAGGCCTCCCACGTAGACAAAAGCACGTGGGGATATTGGACCATCATAACCGACCATGCTGGCTCAATGCGGGTTTATGTTATATTGTTTTATTTATTTTTTAATAAATTTACCTGGATTATACCTAGATAAAATGAAATAGAAATCGCATATACTGAAATTTTTTGTAGCATTTGGATTATTTTGAGTTTTATTAATTTACTACAGCAAATCTCAAAACTTTTTTTAATAACATGGGCGATAAGTAGTTTTCTAGTTTATTTGAAATTTAATTTTACAGTAAGTTAGCCTTAACAGAAAATGGTCTTAACATAACTTTGTTTACTTCAACCATTTTCTTTCCAGGCTCTTCTTTCATATAAATCAGCTCCCACTGCGTTTTTAATGGATACAAGTTATTGCATGATCATAGTTGTTTCGTAATATTATCAGTGGTATGATTTACAATAAATCTTAAGGGTATTCAGATGCATGCTTTTAGATGGCGTAACAGGTTAACGGACTGAAAATTAGAATCGATGTTTTCGTTGCATTATAAATTTATAATAACTTTACATGGTTTCATTATTAATTTGCTTATATTACATAACACATAATACCCCGGCAACCTAGGCCTAGCTCGATCTTTTATCGAGAACGTAACAACAACAACGAATTGATATTTTTAATTAGAATAATTCTGCTTTGAAGTTTCAGACCTAGTAATTTAATTAGAGCAATGTTTAAATTCTGCGAAATTTGCAAAACCACTTGTGCGCTTGTGTTAAAAATTAAAATTTACTTTTTTAAAGAAGGGGGTGACCTGCGAAATATCAATACAAATATTTTCACGTAAGAATTACCGTTTCATACGTAAAATTAAGAAAGTTGTCGAAAAAAAATATTTTTAGGAGTCATTAGATTTATGTATTGTTTGTTATTGTTTAAAGAATTTGTTTCAAATTTCAACTAGGCCATGACCTTGTGCAATGATCAGCCTAACTTACATAAGTTCTTTTAATGTATTTAACTAATTCAGCGCCTAGTACAAGTGACTTAAAAATCCGTAAATTTTCACAATTTTGTGCTGGACTCCCTTAATTTTTTCTTGATTAATTTGATGTGTATGTAAAGGATAGTCCTATACTAGCAACATACCGCAAATATAAGAAAGAGGTGAGGGAGGCCTTTGCCCAGCCGTGGGACGATATGTGCTAATATATTTTTTTATAAATATATAAAAAATTGTTATTAACACAAATGTTTACCCAACCAGAAAGCTAACACTCTCGTGTTATGAATGGGTTCACGTCATGGAGAAACACGAACCATGCCCCACACCTGTTATCTCGTGGCATAACGTCGCTGTGATAGATTGGGCAATAGAGTTTAAAAAGAAAGTGATCACAGCTCGATCGTACAGAGGTGATGCGGACCCGGTGCCGGGGTAATATGTGTGCTTTACCTAACTAATGATGTACGTAAAAAGAGTTTAAAATAATAAAAATAATGACCTTTTCTTAACAAAAAAAATTATACTTTTCCCTTTTACGTTAATGCGATAGATATTGTTATTAGTTCTGGCAACTCATACATTGTTTCTTGGCAACGCAACATGGTTCACTTTTTAGTCCCCATTGTTGTGCACACGCCGGCAGATAAAATTTTCCAAAACTGTCAAATCTTTCCAATCCATATTGATGCTTAAATCTGAAGTATTAAGTTCGAAAATTTATTGTAGAAATTTGACATGTTGCGGCAGGTTGATCTGTTGGCGTTCGTACTTTATGAAACATCTTTGTTACTGGAACTGAGTATATCAGGTACGATGAAGGTGTCAGCATGAGCTTCGCGGTATACTCCCTAACAATAAGAAACACCCTTCATTACGTAGGCCAGCGGTGAAACTATCTGATCGTTCAGTAATACCAAAATTAGACATTCTACTAATTTGACTTTGAAAAAGCACTCTTTTTGCTTTTGCTAATATCAATATAAATTAAGAAGTTAGGATGATCAGTAAGTTTCGTTATCATTACAGAGTTTCATAATTAATGGATTTGCTTTGACATGTCATACTAAAAATTACAATGGTACTTTATGTTATGATACCACTTCTCTTGTATGCTCACTGATTTTCATATAATTTCGTCATTATCAAAAAGCTGAGTTAATGACAATTCTGAAAATTTAACTTTTTAAGCTGTCATGGTTGCTAACACTATATTTGTTATTACGGGGTTATTGTCATGTGTTTGGTGCCTTTGCTTTACGATGTTTCGGCACAGCTACATGCGGAGGTGCCGGTACGGTACTCTACACATGTGTACTTTAATGTACGTATATACAAAATATTGGATAACAAATACAACAAAAACATGGTATTAATCCTGTTTAAGTTTTCCTTAGTATTTCCGAAATAACTTAAAATATAATGTCAACTTGGTAACCTTTCAATTTTTATGATATTAAAAATATACTTATATGTTACATAGTTTGTGCATGTTCATCAAAGTCTAATAGGTTCCATTATTTTTTGACGGTTTAAAAGTAATTAGTGCAGTAATAGTAAATAAACCCTAAACAGCAGAGAAGTAAGTGCACATCGGTCACATGATAGATCACGGTACATACATACTAACGAGGTCGGTGTTCCACGGGACCATAGACATCCATAGGTTGTCCCACACAGTCATAGACAATCGGCGGCACATCAGAATTAGCTTTTATGTGAATACATATCTGAAATATAAGCTGACGTCGTACAACTAGTCAGCTGTTTTCGTAGAAATCACAAAACCCTTTATTGAATAGTAATTTGTAATCAAGATTGTGTTTTTTCTCCTTTTCCAAATGTTATAAAAACTAGACAAAACTAAGCAGTAAAGATTTGAAATTTTTACGAATGCAGCATTATGTTCGCAGTGCTAAATGTAATTAACATGCGCCGTAACCTGCACGCATATGTCGTGGGTCTGTAATATCAAATGTAATCTCTAACAGGAGGATGTAAGCCATAGAAGCGGCGAGACTAACTCTACTGACCCAACGCCCTTTTCCACACCGATACGCTCCCCGGAACTCGGCTCTAGGACCGAACTGGCGGAACCGACAACTAGTTTAAGTGAAAACGACTGTGATAATAATTTAAGAGTTAACGAAACAACAGAGGAGGATGACGTTGTCTGCGCGAACGAAACCGCGCGGTCGACTGACGTCAGAACTGACGATCATGCTCAAGTCAGCTGTGATAACCGAGCGACTACTAGTCAAGAAGAAGTCGTAACTGACGCAGAAGTGCCTAAGAATATTGAGGATAATAACAACGTAGGCGAAGCGGCAGACGCCGCCGAAGAGGTGAATGACGGAGAGGTCGCTAATCATGAAAACCTGTCTGAATCAAATGACAGTAACGTAGCAATCGTGGATGATAATGTCGTTGAAATTAAAGTTGACCAGACAGTCGCGAATGACAGCCAAGTAGAAACAAATGATAGTCTAGTTGGAACAAACGAAGATCAAGTAGAAACAAATGAAGATCAAGTAGAAACAAACACAATTCAAATAGAAACAAATGAAAATCACAATATCACAGATGACAGTCTATCAGAAATAAATGACAGTCAGGCAGAGAATAATGACAGTCGAACGGCCGCTAACGAAACCCAAGTACAGAATGAAGGCGAAACAAACGACAGCACGGTAGAAACAGCCGAAGGAACAAACGATGGTGTTGTCGAAGTCGTAATCGCCAGAGCTCAGGATGACGTAGACGGGCGAGAAGACGCGGCAGCTACGGAGGAGGCGCTGACGTTCGACGAGAACCATTTCAGTACGCCGACGGGCGGCGTCAGCCCCGCGCGCTCGCCCCGCGCGTCGCGCGCGCGCCGCCGCCGCACCACGGCCAGCTCGGTGGACGACTCCGAGGTAAGAGGCGGTTCGCTGCGGTCCGGCGGAATGTATCAGCTTTGCGAATACCATGTTTTTGGGTGTAAGCTGAAAGCACGAACTTTGATTATAGCGAGTATATTTGACAGTTATTTTTAGCTTGCAATTTTTACATGCACCTAATTTATTTGTATTATATGGGGTTTTACTGGCTGTGTACGAGCTTATTGAAAAGTGCTTCCAACTTGTGCTTATTCGTATAATACTTGAAGCTTCAGAAGCAGAGTCGTTTTTACATTCCGCGGCGGTCGCAAGAACTTGCTTACCCACCGCTTTGGGAGATGTCTATGAAGATGTGTGAGGTACAACAGTTCCTGTGATGTCATCGCGTGCTTACGTCACTAACACGTCATTACTAATTGTACCGTCCCTCGTATGTGTCCCTCAGAGTGTTTATATAAAGCTAGTTGTACATGAAATATTGTTACGAAGAGCGAAAAATCGGACAGATATCTGCTGTCAAATCATCTAAGATTTTTGGTCACAATTCCACGATAAAATTGCCAGTGTAATTTATGACGTATTGGAATATGGTTTTCGCTATTTAAATAGTGAAAAAACACATTACCACAACATCACAACTCTTATAACAAGCTTTCTCTCATGTCACACCATTTATTAGCTTATGCGTTTGTCTGTCGCATGTTATGTATCTGTAGTTGCATTAATATTTGGATTGTATATTTCTATAACTGTTGCTAGCGGCGTTCTTGTATGCAGATTTCGTAGTTATTTCCTATGTTGTGTGCACTTTTAGATAGCATGATTAAACTTTAAACTCTGTACTACAAAACAATGTTCAAAGTTAAACTAGTGTTTTAAATGTTTTGTCTCTGACTTGCAGTATTGTAGAAAAAAGGCGATCATCTGTTTTAGACGTTGTCTAACTTTAGACATCGTTTTGTAGCAAGAGTGTAATGTTCTAAATAACAACGGAAAATATTTTAAAACAAGTTAAGTTTATAAGTTTTTATTTTCATTTATTTAGATTTAACAGCCTGATTGCTTTTGAAATATTGTACGTTGTTTAAGGAACCTTGTCAAGTATATAAATTTCTTTGATATTACCGTGATAGTATTATTTTTATTATTTATAATTGACATTAGCACATCCTAACAAGTGGCAGAATTAGATGACATTATAAGAATCTAAAAAAAAACCAATGAATTAAATTTTTGTTTACGGTAAAACACTTAGTTCTGTAGTTGATTAGGTGTGTGGGTGATTTGATAAACAAAAATCACAGACTGAGAAACAGACACAGATATTTTAGATAAAATATAGCTGCCACTTATAAGAGGAGATAGTGAATCTATAATTGAATAATAATAAAGATTGCTGGTGAATACAACATTATATATTGAAAACAATAATCCTTAGGCCAATGCACTTACTTTATAAAAGCACAGTAACCGAAGGAGTGGCAGAAAACCTGTGCAAAAAGTTGCAATTTAAATTGTATCAAATGGTGATAAGGTTTTGTTTTGAGTGACGATGCCGAGTGTTGTAGGACGAGGCGGACGGCTCGACGGAGAGCACGCGCAGCAGCAGCGCCAGCAGTACGCAGAGCCAGAACCTGCCCAACAGCGACGGTACGTACAATGGCGGGCTCCGTCGCTTTACCAGTCTAAAGGTCAAAATCCCTTGCACACCGCGTCGTCTATTTGGTACGGGCACGTACCCGGGCGGTCGGTGCGCTTCATACGAAAATCGCTGCAAGGTGGTAAAGTGACGGTGACGTACATGCGCTTGCACGCATTGAGGTCTCCGATCACATAATAAACTAGATACACAATGTCATACTAAATTGTATCGGAAAAGTGGCAGCGTTGACATACAGGGTTAATTTTGGACACCCCGCCAATTTTTTTACGTGATCCTATAGCAGCTGTACAACAAAATAATAAAAAAAACATATATTTTTTTTACTTTTTGTCTCAACTTTTCTTTAAGAAAATCAAAATTATTGTCACCTAGGGCGCGGCCTATCGCGGTTAACAAAGCGCATGCGCAGCGACAGCGCGCCGTCGCTTTGACCGCGAGGGTGAGCGCACGCACCTGGAACTGTAGGATATAAAAAGCAGGCAAAAAAATATATTTAAAGAAGAAAACATTTTTTTACGGCAAATATTTTATTATTACTTACTTTTTTACCCCATATTTACTTTTGGCGGGGGGTCCAAAATTAATCCTGTATACATTTTACGTAAGTAAATGTGTATAGGAAAAAAAATAATTTTAGAAAATAGGAGTTCTTTGTCATGTTGACACCATGTACACTACCAAACGAAATGCGTACCTAAACATATCACTTTGATATAACCAGGTACTCTTTTTGTGCGGCCGTTTTGAGAGCATTGTCGATAATCGATATTGAGTCAGCGTTGCTTATCGAAATGTGAACGCTCGGGTCACACAATAAGTTCAATTTCGTGTGAAAGTCATTAGAGAGTGTACCTTCTGTACGGTAGTTGTGCGGGAATCTTCTTCGGCTTTGCTTCCAGGAGAGTAGAAAATGATAACAGTTTTGATTGTTAACAATATAATGTGAAATTCTGAACTTTACAAAAAAACTGTCTGTTGGTAATAATTTTAAAAAATATGGAATGCGTGCGTGCGTCTGTTGCGGTATCGATGAGGCGAGTAGAGGGGGGTCCGGGGGGCGTCCTTGTGCAGCCAGCGCAGCGTACGTTTATGAAACCGGTTTTCGGCGTAGACGCATTTCTTGCGTTAACAGGCTCCCCGGGTTGGAACGTCCAGTTCCAAGGTGTCTTCAGTAGGCAGCAGGCAGAGCCTATTGTAGGCTCTTCTCAGGACTCCTGTAGCGGTGTTGACGTCTGCAACGCGTGTGATGCCATAAGTCCCAGGGTGCAGTCCGACAATGCGTCCAAGATGCCAGCGGTTAGGGGGCAGTCGCTCGTCCTTGATCACCACTAGATCGCCGATGCGTAGCTCTCCTCCACTGGTACGCTTCCATTTCTGTCTCCTTTGCAAATCTGAAATGTATTCCATGTAGTAACGATTCCAGAAATGCTGAGTCAGGATCTGTGCTCTCTGGTAACGAGGCAGTGTGCAGATTCTGGCCGTTTCTTCCACATCGATCTGAGAAGTAGGCAACATCGTAAGTGTGCGTCCGATAAGGAAATGCGATGGGGTCAATGGGACGAAATCATTAGGGTCTGAAGATAGGGGGGTGAGAGGACGAGAATTTAGTATACCTTCTATGCCTACAAGTACGGTATTCATCTCCTCGTAGGTTAAGTTTGCCAGAGATAGAACTCTTTTCAAATGATGTTTAACTGATTTAACGGAGCTCTCGGCTAAGCCGTTGAAGTGCGGGCTGTATGCGGGAGAGAATTTAAAAATAATGGATTGCTCCGCTGATTTCGAACTAATGTTTTTAAAAATTTTGAAAGTTCATTAGCCGCTCTTACGAAATTAGTACCATTATCGGAGTAAATAAAGTCAGGCTTACCTCTGCGAGCAACGAATCTGTTTAAGGCGGCTAAGAATGTTTCAGTGCTTAAATCAGTAACTAATTCTAAATGTACAGCCCTTACAGCCAAGCACACAAACACACAGATATAAGACTTTATTAATCTAGCTCCTCTACCTTTTCTGTTCGCCAACATTATCGGTCCAGCGTAATCGACAGCACTATTAGAAAATGGAAATTGACTATAAGTTCTTTCTTTAGGCAGATTACCCATTATAGGCTGAATAGACTTTCCTGTAAACCTGCAACATACATGACACTCATGTGTTATTTTTCTAGCCAGATTGCGACCCCCAACTATCCAAAATTTATGTCTTAATACAGATAGTAATAATTGTGGACCTGCATGCATCAGTGTCTTATGATAATATTTAAATAACAGTTTAGTAACATGGTGCGATGCATGAAGCAAGATTGGATGTTTTGTGTTATAATTGTAGTTTGAATTAGACAATCTGCCGCCAACACGAATCAACCTTTCGTTTGACATAAAGGGATTTAAGTTTAAAATTTTAGATTTAATTGACACTTGTTTATTGTTATGTAAAGTATTGTATTCATTTGAAAAAATATCCAATTGCACTATTCTGCTCAATGCATAAGGAGCAGAGCTCAACTCGGATAATTTTAAATATCCAGAAAATTTATTACGTGGAGTTCGACAATATATATGCAGTAATCCTATTCAGTTTAGAAAAATTAGAATATTTATGAGTAAAATTAGTCTGTTCAGTTACAAGTTTGCAGTCAGCCTTAGTCTCAGGTAAAGATATCGATACATTTTTGGGTTGAATAGGCCACTGAGATTCTGGCTGCAGCAGAAAAGGTGGACCAGAAAACCACAATAGGTAGTCGCGCAATTGATTAGCATTACATCCTCTAGATCCGAGGTCAGCCGGGTTTGCATGAGTAGGTATGTACCTCCACGACTGCAAATCACTATGTTCGGTTATTTCATTTATTCTGTTAAGTACAAATGTCTTAAGAGAGGCCCTAGGAGTTCGTATCCAACCCAATACGATAGTGGAGTCACACCACATAACACAACGATCGACATTTATTCTTAAAGCTGTTCGAACCTCTTCTGCCAATCGGACCGCCAGCAATGCGCCACAAAGTTCTAGTCGAGGTATAGTCATACCCTTCAATGGGGCCACCTTACTCTTGGCCATGACTAACTGTACGGTGGTGCGGCCATCTACCGACGTGGACCGCAAGTATATGCATGCACTATAAGCCTGTAAAGACGCGTCGCTAAAGGCATGTATTTCTATAAGTATAGGTGAGTTACATAGTGAGTGACGTGGGATTTTAATTTCGTTTAATTGTGGAAGTGTTTGTAAAAATGCTAACCAATCCCTTTGTATTTCGGAAGGTAAGGGGTCATCCCATGATACTTTAGATGCCCAGAGCTTTTGTAAAATTATTTTACCCTGGAGTATACATGGATTTACGAGGCCCAAAGGGTCAAATACTTGTCCTATTATGGACAAGACTGTTCGCTTGCTCATTTTATCTAGTGACTCTAACGCAACATTAACTGAAAACTGAAGTGTGTCTGAGTTGCAAGACCACCTCAACCCTAAAGTCTTAGCATCACAATCATCAACTAGCTTGAGCAAATCATCACAGCCATCGGTTTCTTGGATATTACTTAATATTTCAGGACAATTAGAACGCCACTTTCGCAAATGAAACTGACCTTCTTTTAATTGACTATTAACACCCTGTATAATGTGTATAAGAGTAGATTTCGATTGATGGCCACTCAAGTAATCGTCGATATAGAAATCATGTAGTATAGTTTCACGTACCAATGGATCGACACATTCCTGACCCAACTGCACAAGACAACGAGTAGCTAAATAAGGCGCCGACGCTGTGCCGTAAGTCACAGTGTTGAGTTTATAAGTTTTTAGTTCCTCATTAGGGTTAAAGCGCCAGAGTATTTGCTGCAGTCCTCTTTGATGTTCTGCAACAAGTACACATCTGAAAAATTTGTCACAGTCGGAAGTGACTACGTATTTGTGTTGCCTAAAACGGATCAAAATGCTAATTAAATCACCTGTACTATCGGCCCAATCATCTGAATATTGTTAAATGACAACCCTGATGTGGTCTTTGCAGAAGCGTCAAATACCACCCTCAGTTTTGTTGTAAGACTAGACTCTTTAAGAATACCGTGATGAGGTAAAATATTTATATGTTTGTCCTGTTTGCTATCAGTATTTAAAGCCATATGACCGAGGTCTATATATTCTTTTATAAAATCGCAATATTTTTGTTTAAATAATGGATAACGGGAAAACTTACGTTCTAAATACTGAAAACGATTAAATGCTTGATCATAAGAATCACCTAATGCTTTCGGTGACTGTTGCAAAGGGATTTGTACCATAAATCGACCATCGTGTTGTCGTGTAGTGGTTGCAGCAAAATGCAACTCGCAATCATTTTCTTGCTTTGTGGTTTTGCGTGATAAAGCCACCGATTCCAACTTAAAAAATCTGTCAAGCTTGTGTTGTAGTTCAACTTCGTTCACAAAATGGCAATGGACTGTATTAATGTGCGTAGATTGTTGAGTAATTGGATTATTCACCCTCTGCAATCGCATTGCACCCGACACTAACCACCCGAATTTACTATTACTAAGAACGGGCTTATTTTTACCTAAAGAAATGCGTTCGGCATCTAGGACGTTCCAGAATACTTCAGCGCTAAGCAACATATCAATATCAGAAGGTGAGTTAAAGGTTGGATCGGCTAACCTTATATTGGTAGGTATATTTAATGATTGTATATTAAAGTGTGTAGTGGGTAACATTTGAGTAATCTGTGGTATGACGAAGCAACTAATGCTTGTCTTGTAATTTTCAGTTCGTGAAAATAATGTAACAGACGAACGTGAATTAATGCGAATTGGATCACGACTTAACCCTTCGACCGCTGTCGAAGTAGAATAAATCGGCAATTTTAATTTCTTTCGTAAAGTTTCGGTAATAAAGTTAGATGTACTGCCGTTATCAAGTAAGGCACGGATAGTGTGACGTATGCCATCAATGTCAACCACGTCAACAAGCACTGTGGATAGGAGGACGCAACCGTGATGGGTAGACGACAAGACCACCTCAGTTTGGTGTGCCGTGTCACAGTCACCTGCTGCAGAGTGTGAGTCATCGCATGGCTCTGAGTCAGTAACGCCTTGTGTGGCTAACATGGTGCATTTGTCCATTTTAGAAATAGGAGCACACTCCTTAGATTCAGACAGCAGCCTGTCCTCAGTGTGCAACATCGTGTTGTGCCACTTAGAACAAATCCTACACGGACCAAACCTGCATTTATTTACCTCATGTCCTTGGCGCAAACAATTAAGACAAAGTTTTAATTGTTTTGCCTTATTAATTTTAGCATAAACAGATAACGATTTAAATTTTAAGCATTGATAAATAGCATGATTTTTTTTACAAAAAGGACAGGTGTAAGAAGTAGTTTGTTGCGTTTGCGTATTGTTTACGTTTGCAACAAAGGAGCGTGACCTTGAAGCGGCCGGCTCGCTATGCCTCCGTTTATTATGGGTCAAGTTTAATGTCTCAAGCAAACTTGCACGATCTTTAATGAATTTAACAAATTTTTCTAAGTCGGGATATTTTTCAAAATTATTAGAGTATTCTTTCCATTTTCTATTTGTTACGTTATCCAGTTTGCTTGAGGCCATATGTATCAACAACATGTCCCAATTATGAATACTAATGTTTAGATTTTCAAGTGCCCTAAGATTTTTATTTAAACTGTCGACTAATTTTCTTAACGAAACAGATGATTCCGTTGTAATTATTTCTATGTCAAATAACGCCTGAATATAGTTATATATTAAAACTTTATTATTATGATAACGCTCGCATAACAATTTCCACGCGATATCGTAATTATTGGCAGAAAAATCTAATGAGCCTATAACGTCTGGGGCTTTGTCCTGTAATGAAACTTGCTTATTGTGGGAATGCTATCATTGGAATGTATTAGTGACGTAAACGTATCGTGAAATCGTAACCTATCCTCAAAATGTCCAGAAAAGGTAGGCAACTGAATAGTGGGCAAAGTTAAAGTCGGTGTGTTAGCTGTGAGGACAGTACCTGCCGCGGATGAGGCTGATGCGCCGTCATCCTTACCGTGCTGCACAGAAGCGAACCTGCTTACCAGCTCGCGCGCAGCGCCAACTACTGCGAAGTACTCGCTCTCGAACTGCTCACGATATTGGTACTCTTTTTCGCAATCGGTTTCTGAAATTTCCAAACAACTTTCGATTTCAATTTGTAACACGTCAAATTCACCGTACCACTCTTCGATTTTTAGCAATCTTAAGTTTAAATCACTAATTTGCGCTGCACTAGGCTTTTCTGAAGAGGATAGGAGTGCAAGATAAGATTTAAATTGTGTAAGCTTAGACTTATATGAACTGCGTTTTCTTTTTAATTCGGCAAGCTTAGCCATAATAAAATTAGAGTGGGTAGGTAGGTGACGGAAAGAAAATGAATTAGCTAGAAAGAAAGCACAAATTAATTAACTTTTAAATTAATAATATTCGCAAATAAAGGTAATGACAATGGAACGAATACTTAAATTAAAGCGGAAAGTGAAAAATGATGTCAGCGTACGCGGTCTAAGCGTATGTAGATATGCACAGGTAGCTATTGTTGGCGATCCTAAAAATACTAGGTGCTTTATTACAAACAAATTATTGTTGGCAACATAAAGCAACGCATGACGAGTAGGGAGACGGCGTCGCGCCGGGCGCGCAGAAGTGTTAACTTCCGGGCTTATGTTTACATTAACAACATTAGGTTCAGTGCGGAGTACGATAAGGGTTTTGGCGAACTCGTAGAAATGACCATTTGTAATAATGGAATGTGAATAATGACTTTGTTTTTAAGTTTGGGCTCCGGCGCGAGAGTATCGCGCCAAGGCAGAGCTTGCTCGTATTTTGATCGAAGTGGTTGTCGGGAACTTGATTATGTACCTTATTATTATAATATTATATCAGTGACTCTACCCGTTTTGATTGAAAGCATCTACGTATTACTCTAGTGAGTTTAATACTATAGCGGGTAAGCGGGCGATATTATTTGCTGCGCGCTGCGCCGCGTTTACCGTTTTCTGCAAATGGAAAATAAAACCATATGATATATTTTATCGTTAAATTCAATATTACACGTAATTAAGGTCCGTGTAATAATTGCATGAGTGGGTGAATAAAGGAGGACAAAGGATTGAAATGTTGTAAATTTTAAAGCAATTAATTTACTAATTTCAAATGGAAACCTGTAATCCACGTAATTAAAGTCCGTGGATGCAGATATTTTAATGAAATAATTCAAATTTAACGAAAATAGTCAACGGGAAAAGAATATCGCACTTATGTAGGTAGGTACGACAAAATTGTGCACGTAATTAAAGTCCGTGCAAATTACGAAATTACTTGTAAACAAATAAAGGATAAATAGGTAAAGGATATCGGATTTGCACTGTCACTTAGTTGCAACTTGATGACTGCGCCTCTTTCTTGTCCTGGAGCTAGGTCGTCGGTCGCCGCGCCGTCGAGTAACTTTCCCAAAGTCCAAAGGTCGCTCAGCTGCTGAATCCGGTCGGAAGGAACAAATTGTGCGGGAATCTTCTTCGGTTTTGCTTCCAGGAGAGTAGAAAATGATAATAGTTTTGATTGTTAACAATATAATGTGAAATTCTGAACTTTACAAAAAAACTGTCTGTTGGTAATAATTTAAAAAAATATGGAATGCGTGCGTGCGTCTGTTGCGGTATCGATGAGGCGAGTAGAGGGGGTCCGGGGGGCGTCCTTGTGCAGCCAGCGCAGCGTACGTTTATGAAACCGGTTTTCGGCGTAGACGCATTTCTTGCGTTAACAGTAGTACTATTAGTTATTCTGTGCTTGTACAAAGACGAAAAATGAAACAATTTTAAAACACACAAATTAATGTACCTATTAATATTTGACGTTTTTTATATTTACTAGGTTCTATAAAAAAAGATATTTGAATGATTAAAAATGTCAACCTTATTACTAATGTTTTCCAAAAGTCATTTCAACCGGTACTTTATTTTACTTCAAAAACTCAGTTATTTCCAATTTCTACTACCACAATATCAGTATGATAATTAGAAATCACATTTATTCCTTGAAGTGTTAACTTAAGTTAACAATTCATTATGATTTATCATTCTCCACCTTTCATCCCAAAAAAAGATAAATTACCTATAAGTTTTAGCCGTTTGTGTCGCTAGGGGAGAGACACTTGCCCGCCATTTTTGTCTCGTACCAGGATACGTTTGTTTACACAGAATTCTATCGCCACGGCTTATATTTCGGTTCGACGCGATTCTGTTGCGACGTGCAGTGGTACTGGGGGTAGCGATGCGCGTTTGTCTGTCACAGACTATAGTTAGTTAGTCTTAACTACACGTTAGTTAACTGTTTTTTTTTATTATTATTAGTATTGACGTCAATAAGTGCCTGTAAAGGTTTACATTTAATAAATAATTTGACTTTGACTTTGTTGATTGTACATCTACTTCTTATATGTGATCGAAGATTGAGGTATAGAGGTAAAATAAACTAGAGGCAACCCCGCAAGGCAAGTTCTTGCGCACTGAGTTTCAGCCCATAGGCTGCAAATCGTCTTGGTCACTTCCAAGCAACTGCAAATTTATTTGTAGCTTTTTTCAAGAATTTCTCAATCTTAATATGACAGCGGGCATCAGTTGGGGGCGGGGCTTAGTTGTCATAGAAATGTTCGAGCGCGCAGATGCGACACACAATTCATACATTTTTATCACCGTTTTGTAAGAGAATATTTTGGGCGTGTACACGCCAGCAGGCATTGAGGTATAATAAAATAGAGGCGCCACCGCGAAGTAAGTTTTTGCGCACTGAGTTTCAGCCCATGGGCCGCAACTCGTCTCATTCACTTCCAAGCTTTTATCTGAAAACTTATATTTGTAAACAAATTATTGACAATTGGCTACTTAACAATGTCGGTATATGGTAGTTTTTTAATTTAACAGTAATCATCCAATAGTTTTTTTATTAAGATAATTTGTAAATATTTTACAAAATAAATTTGCGATTTTTTATCTGTGGATTACAAGACCCGAAACACGGGCGGCAATGATTGAGTGATGAATAGTTTAAGATAATATTTATGATATTTGACTTCTTTTACACAGGGTTACCGCCTGGCTGGACGATGCAGAGAGCTCCCAATGGCAGGATATTCTTCATAGACCACAACCAGAAAACCACCACGTGGATAGACCCAAGGACAGGTAATCTTAAGTATTTGACTAGTATATTTTATTTATTATTTTATTTGACTAGCTAATGCAAGAATATACACACATGTTTTGATTCACTTTACTCAATTATACACTCAAATCAAAGATTATGTTAAAATATATAAGTTAATATACACAAAGAAAGTATGAGCTGAATGTACGTAAAAACTTTGAAAAAAGGTCACATGCATAAAACGTCGATCAAAAGTCATGTGAATTTTCGACCTTAACATAAAACTATACAACGAATGATAAACATATAATAATAATGTATTTATTAATTGGTTTATTTGGTCGCCAGCTCTAGCAAATAGTAATTATTACGATATATTATTAGGTAAAATCCACATACTAATAATTACTGTACTTTAAAGTATTTATTATTTAGATCGTCAAGGGCAGGATCCGGCCATGTCCTTTCTGTTACTATTTCTAATAGTATGCTAGTACTACCATGGCACTATACACCGTAACTCCGTAGTAATAAGATCTCCTACTCCAGGATGCGCTTCGAGTCTACCGAGCGCGGCGCAGGCGTCCGCGGGCGCGGAGGCGGACGAGCTGGGCCCCCTGCCCGAGGGCTGGGAGGAACGCGTGCACACCGACGGCAGGATATTCTTCATTGACCACAGTGAGTGTTGGACGTGCTTACACGTAGAACAATTTAAAAGGAGACCTTTATTAATTTTTTAATCTGTAATTTATTTTAACTGGCAATATCTGTGAATAAAATGACAGTTGTACAGCCCTCAGAACAATAACTATTGTTCTGAGCATGAACCTATAGTCAAATCAAACATGACGTGACGGCATTGTTGACATTTAACTTTTTTAAAAGCAAAAGAATTATGGTTTATGCAGCCACATTAGGCATTTTTAATGTGACATGTGTGCCTGTTGAAGGCTCAGTGTTTCCATATTAAAAAATATTAATAATTAGATAACTCTTTATTGTTGAAAGTTTGCATTCACAATGCTATATAGATATAGGATAAAATGTTTACTAGAAAAAAAAAGTTTTTTCTAGTAAACATTTTGCAGTGGACCGGCAATCCAAAGGTCGTGGGTTCGAATCCCACTCGAGCTTCCTGAGACTAGTTGATTTTTTTCTAGTAAACATTTTATCCTATAGATAACTCTTATCCGCGATTCAATAAAAATAAGACAAAACTTGGTTTAGGTAGCAAATAATATTAGCTTTACTTTATGACCAAATTCTATTATTGTTTGTATACAGTTAAGCATTTTTTCTATGGAAAGTGCCGGTTCTCCTTTAGATAGATACCAGATAATACTTTCATTATTTAAAAAAAACATAAAAACAAGTACCTACAACAAACAAACAAGTAAAACAAGAGTTTTGCCCTTTTGCATCGCTGCGGCACACACGTTACCAAACAACATGTTATTTAAATCTTTTTTATTTGTATCTAAGCATGTGTGTTTTTTTGATGCAAATAAATGTTTTATCCATCTATCTACAATACACAGTTACAATTTGACAATATTATCGCTATAAAGCGATATCTTTCAGACATCCAATTTAAAATTTAATGTTAGGTTTAATTTATTACGAGCGTTTGCTAAATTTGAGTGGCTAGCCTTGACATGAAAGCCTCATATTATCCAACTGGCTGCTACATGTTTGATTCACCCAGCCGCTCGTATGCCTGTCTATGTACTCAAAATAAAACGTGTTTGTATTTTGTGTACAATAAAGTATTGCTGTGTGTGTAGCCGCTAAAACAGTACTATCAACTAGTGTTGGCCAGGACTCGAGTTCTTCAAGTCCTATTTTAGGGACTGGACTCGATTTTTCGAGACTGGAATCGTAAATAAGAGATCAAGCCTTTTTGTCATCTTTATACAATAATATAGGGAATCTTAAGACGAGTTCATAGCTAGTGCCAAAGTTTTTTTTGAAACAGTGAGTTCCTTAGATCGCCGAAAAGTCGACCGGGAACTTCCTCTACTGTATAGTCTATCCGGCGGCGTAAGGGCTAAGAGCCATAAAGATAAGCTAATTAGTCATCTATTGTAAAAACAGCATAAGTGATTACTTATGTATCCTTAAAGCCAACGTAAAACGTTTGTGTTAAGGTTCAATATCGAACGACACGACTAAAATCATTATCACCTTTCGAAATAAAAATGCCATTGTAATAAGTTTTATGGCTCCTAGCCCTTACGCCATCGGATAGACTATACGTGTGTAAAGTGTTGTATTTTTTTGAGTGAACCCTTTGGGGATAATAGCAGGGGGGGGAGGGGGTGTCACTCCGCTGTTTAGGTACGTTCGGCCGCGCCTCCCAGGCAGGCGTATGGTAGTGATGTGCCGAGTCGCTATTTTGGTGGATCGAGTCGACTCGAGTCCGTATAAACTGTATTCGAATCATCACTCGATTCCGCGTTTCGAGCCCAGTACTCGAGTTCTATATTCGGTATTCGAATCATAGTCCAGGACTCGAGTCTGAAAATTCAAGTCCATAACTCGAGTCTAGAAATTCGAGTCCAGAACTAGAGACCCTTACCCATTTTAGAATGAAAAGGAAAATTCGAAAAGGAGTAAACTTAAAATAGCATGTAGGTTAGGTTTTGCATAATGATACAACGATAATAAATAAATAATTTTTAATGATCTTTTTTAAACATTGCAATAAAAAACTTAGAACATATTAGGAGGTTTCTAGGTAGTTAAGAATCCGAAATAAGATCAAGTTTTATTTGTTTTATTACACAACAAAAAGAGATATTTTTAGAAGCTATTTAAAAACTTCAGATTTGTGCCATGGAATGTTTACAAACTTCTCATTTCACTTTTAATAAATATAAGTATTATTTGGCGTCTCATTGCTGTAAACAGTAATCGAGTACGAGTGAGTCAATCTAATTCGAATACTAGTTTCCAGTCAGTTGAACTCGCATATAGAAACCGATTCTTCCTGACTCGAGTACAGGAATCGAGTCCGGTGTACTCGAATCAAAATAAATTGGTATTCGAGTAGGCGAGTCCAAAGCAGGAATCGAGTCTGACTCGAGTCAAGCCGTACTCGGCACATCACTAGCGTATGGCAGTAGGTTGCCGCTCGCGACGCACGCTCCACGTCGCGCGTAAAGGCGGCACTTCACTTGGCTTAGCGTGTTCGTGTGGCGATATTGTTGTGTTTGCCCAAATAATTTCACTTCACTTGGCGTCAAACAAGCCATCCACACATGGGCTGTACGGGCAAACAACTCAAATATTACACAATATTTGCTTGTTCACAAACAAATTGAATGCAACAGTGATGGACGTGGCAGTGGCAGCAGCTTATTACATTTACCTGAATGCGGCTTACCAACACCTGGTTTTTTATAGTGCAGGGTTCTCCTAAGTTATTTTGAATATCGATCCATGCATCGATCGTTCAGTCCGTTTTTGTTTTTATGACAGGAACTTTTGGGGTTCCAAATACAAGGATGCATTTGGTATAATTCCAAAAATCGCAATACGGTTTCGTTTGTCCAATCCATTTTACTACGTTTACGTATAAAAAACTAAACACGACTGAACACGACAGCCGCACGCGCGCTTCTTGAACAGAACCAAGTGTGGACGGTCGACGCAAATATTCGCCTTATTTGATTCCTTTGATGTGTTATCAAAAAAGGACAAGTGAACGGAAACGCATATTCGCTATTTGCGTTGTTTGCCATGTTCGTGCAAATAAAGCAAATATATTCAAATGACCGTCTACACATTGCCGTATTCGGACAAATAATGCAAATACGCGAACACGATATGCCAAGTGAAGTGCCGGCATAAAACGAACGATAATTTCTGTGATTTTTTGCACCGAACAACGTTATAATTCGTATAAGAGATATGTTTATGATGATGATGATTTATGATGTGTTTACCGGTGTCTAAATAAATCATAAATCTGTGCTTCTCTTATAACCATATATTCCACCTAGTAATAGTTACTTAAGTCTGTAGTTATTTCGCCCTTAAAATCTTTAATGGTTAATCAAAAACAATTTAATAAACAGACATGATTTTCTTTTGCCAAAATAAAAATCTTACAAGTTGCTTGTTGCATTTGTAAAGTGTTTTGATTTAATCTTACTTTCTAAAGGATGTTTGTAAATTAATTCACACTATTATCTTTATTGATTTATTTTAATATAGGCATTAAAAATGTATTAAAATAAAATAAGTTATCCATAAGTGAGTACCCTGCGCTCTTGACGTCAAATCGATATCGCGTCAGCGTTGCCTAACGGAATATGAACGATCGGGTCACACGAGAAGTTTCAATTTCGCGTGAAAGTCGTAAGAGTAGGTAATTTTTTATACCAAAACCTGACTTTAGAGAGAGTGAACCTTCTGTACGGTAGTACTATTAGTTATTCTGTGATAACAATCTACGTATGTAATGTATAGTATCGAATGTCCTTAGACACGCGCACGACGCAGTGGGAGGACCCGCGACTGTCCAACCCGCAGATCGCCGGGCCCGCCGTGCCCTACTCGCGCGACTACAAGCGCAAGTACGAGTACCTCAAGAGCCAGCTGCGCAAGCCCGTGAGTGTCTCATCGAAAACTGGGGCCCAAGTCTGCTAATTTACGAATGGCATAATTGAATCGTAATTGTATCGCAATTGTATCGCATTGTAATTGTTTGACACATTTGGTATTCTTATATGAGTAAGAGAATACGAAATGTGTCAAACAATCGATCCAATTGCGATTCAATTAAGCCATTCGTAAATTAGCAGACTTGGGCCCCTGAACGCCTCCGATATGTTTTAATCGATTAGTCTGTGTTAGCTTACCCCACCCCCAGAGGGAGTTAATTGGTTACTTGACAGTTATCGGAATAGTATATTTCATTACGAGTGCGGAAAGCCTGTCATTGCATAGAGTTCCGACAAATGTCTACCTGAGCTGAGGCGCAGCCGAAGGTGAGGGTTGACAGTCGGAACAAGTTGCAATGACGGTTCCGCACGTGTACTGAACAACTATTTTTAATACAGTTGCGAAAAAATGAAGCAATTTAATAAAGAATATTTTTGAAAAATGGCGCCAACCGTAAATGAATTTAAGCAGAGATTTTTTTTTGTTTTCTTCACCCATTCTGGGTAGGCAAAGGGAACTATGCCCATACAGCCAAGTCTTCAGTAGAATTTTTTTATTGATTTGAAATGAAAATGAAATTTAATGAGATGAAATGAAATGAAACCTAACCTAACTCATTGAATTAAATCTGATATTGAAACCAATTAGTAGCTTCTTTTTAAAAATATTAGCATGAATCATAAAAACTTCTATGATTTTTTTTTAATAAAAACTTCGTGGTTGTTATTTTTCTAAAAAAAAAATTAGTACTTTTTAGTCATTATTTTGACAGTTGGGAAAGAGAACGCACGAGTTGGGAAAAGGTAAAGAAAAAGCTCGAGTATATAATAGCCCACATCCCGAACGCTATACGTACCTGCAATACGCCACTTTGTGAGCAACTGTATTAAAAAAGTATTTTAAAAATTACAAACGCTTATTTTATACCTCCTACAATTTTTTTTCGTAAAAGTTTTATTTAAAGGAATAAAAACATATTTTTCATCATTAATTTCAAATTTTGCGCGAAAACGGTTGGTCATTTTGCACTGTGACGTTACACTTCAATAAACAAACAAATTTAGTCTTGAAACCTCAAAGATAGTTTTTGTTTATTTTTTGAAATGTGACGTCACACTCACACGAAGCTCAATCATGGCCGCCCGTGTTTCAGGTCTTGTAATCCTCAGATCGATTGAGGATAGCGAGCTCGATGGCGCAGCGGCTAGCGCGTTCGGCTTGCGATCTTGCCCGCTAGGCAACTTTCGCAATGCCGGGTCGCTGGATGGGTGACCAATTAAAAACATCTCGAGCTCCTCCGTGCTTTGGAAGACACGTTAAGCCGTTGGTCCTGGTTGTTGTCGTAAGATAGCAGTCGGTTAAACCCACTATCCCAATATGTTATGGCCCAAAATCCCTACGTGCTATTGTCCACGTGGGAGTCCTGTGCCCAGCAGTGGGACGTTTATAGGCTGGTGATGATGATGATGTGTGTTCGCTTACCCCACTCCAGAGGGAGCTAAATTGTGGTTATGTGGGGCTCTTCCCGCCCCCCTTCCATACCGACAAAGCTAAGAAAATACAAAGTTGAGTAACAGGGAGGGCATACCCACTGAACATTGGAGAACAGCTCAATGAGACAATTATTATTACCTACTCACTTACAATTCTGGCGCTATAGCCCTATTTGGCCACTGCCAGTTCTCCACATTAAGCTGTTCCACGACTTTCCAGTTATCACATCATCAATGTAAATTAACTTCAATAGGTCAAGGATCATAAGACCGCCGGCGGTCGCGAAACAATTGATTTTTAATTGTGTCTGGTTTTACGATGCTCAAGGGGTTAATAAACTTTTATTCATTAATTCTGCAGAGCAACGTACCCAATAAGTTCGAGATCAAGGTGCGCCGCAACTCGATCCTGGAGGACTCGTACCGCATCATCAGCTCGGTGGTGCGGCTGGACCTGCTCAAGACCAAGCTGTGGGTGGAGTTCGAGTCGGAGGTCGGGCTCGGTGAGTTGCTATACAATCATATTCTTCTTCTTCTTCTTCTTCTTCTTCTTCTTTAGGCTATAGTATTTTTGGAGGTTTGACAAAACACGCAATCAGGCTGGGATAGGAAAAATACTTTATTATTACTATCAACTAAATAGTCTAAGATCCGAGTATAGAACGACCTTCACCGAGAAGGTTAATGGATGAAAAGTATTTTATATCAAATTTAATGTGTTAAATAATATATCGCGAGTGGGTTGGCTGAAAAATTTTAGTCCAGTACCATTAATGATTAATTTAATATTTTTTTTTTTTTTTTACATTGCACTGGTTTGGTGTGTGTGTGTTTGTAATGAGCTTATCTTTACATAAACATAATTTTTATTTATTTAACCAGACGATTGCAAATTACTAATATTGACTTGCCTGTTTACACCTGCCTACCCAATGTTATGAAAGGAAAAAAATAGCCAACCTAACGTTTGCATATTATAGAGGCTTCATACTTTCGATTGGTACCTATGTAATTTATCTATTATCAAAAAAAGTGTAATATTTGAAAAAAAAGTTTTTAAATATTTAATTTATCATATAATGGACTGAAATTTTTCAGCCAACCCACTCGCAATATATTTTTTAACACATTAAATTTGATATAAATTACTTTTCATCCATTAACCGCTCGGTGAAGGTCGTTGTATACTCGGATCCTCTACTAAAACAACTAACTATCAACTTTTATACATAACTAGCGGCCCGCTCGCAACTTCGTCCGCGTGAACACCCTGTATCCCTTGACATTTTTCCGAAAATTGTCTTTCTTATAAACCTAGTCCGGACAATTAAGAACACAACAAAAAATGAATCAGCCAAATCGGTCAAGTCGTTCTAAAGTGATGCGCGTAGAAGTATTTCGGCAATTGATTTTTATTAATATAGATTAAAATATACGAAAAAAAATACACTGACCAAAGTGTTCAACTCGGTTATTTTCTTCACCTTGTTTTATAGGACAAAATGTTAACAGCTCTTTTCAGAGCTATATCACGTTTCAAACGACTTACGTTTATTAACCAGCTTTCAGAGGTTTGTCATAATTCCAAACGACATGTATGTGGCACCTGCCTCCTCACAAACCGCTGCTATCGCATGGCATTTATTCAAATAGTGCGACAGAAGCTCGAGTGCAGGGTTGCGAAATAGTGGCTGTGGATATATATGACAATGGCTATCATCAGCTTCGCGACTTAGCCGCGCTGCAACAGAGCCGCGTGGCTGTCGCGCGACTAAAACGCTCTGGTCAAACGCTGGTTGCAGACGCATATATGTACGACATTTTATTGGCTTTATCTTATGTATCGCGAATTTCAAACGAAATAAAAATCTTTATCTTAAGTCTTTGTCACTATGTTTTGAAAATTTAATGAATTTCCTTTTTCCACAGATTATGGTGGCCTAGCCCGCGAGTGGTTCTTCCTCCTCTCCAAAGAAATGTTCAACCCCTACTACGGGCTGTTCGAATACTCCGCGATGGATAACTACACGCTACAGATCAACCCCAACAGTGGGGTTTGTAACGAGGAGCACCTGAACTACTTCAAATTCATTGGAAGGGTCGCCGGCATGGCGGTGTACCATGGCAAACTGTTAGATGGTAAGTTATGTTGAACATTAAACTTGTAAATGTTCCATTACTGGGTTCTGGCGTCCCACTCGAACAATAGCGTATTAAGGAGATCGGGTCTTAATCCCACGACGCTGACCTAATGCGGATTAGTATGTTTTTGCCGACTGCTATCTTACCATGACTTCTAACTAACTTATGCTCACTTCCTTAAGAAGCAAGGAGCAGTTTCAGATATTGTAATCTAATTTTACCTATCCAAAGACAGGCCGGAATTGCAACGAAAGTTGTTCAGTTTGCACATTGTCATAACATAAAAATCATGTCATGTGAAGGATTGACTCTGTCAATATGTTGGACATCATAATTCGAACTTTATTTCCTTAAAATAAGGTTAAAAATGTCGTGTTGAGTTGTAGTGATGATTTTAAATGTTTGCGATGTTGCAGCGTTCTTCATCCGTCCGTTCTACAAGATGATGCTGGGCAAGCAGATCGAGCTGCTGGACATGGAGTCCGTCGACCTGGAATACTACAACTCGCTCATGTGGATCAAGGTTAGTGTGCTCGATTAAAGCGTGGGTCAAAACAGATGCGTTGCGTAGCATCACAGCACAGCGCAGCTTATCCACTCACCCGTCCACGGTTACATGCGTAACCGAGAATTTTGCAATTTTGCAAACTCGCATTACGACCACGGTGAGTGTAATTACTCAAAACACGTATTACGTAGGCCCATTAAAATATTTGAGATGATTCTGTGGTTACTAATTCAGTATAAAAGTAAAAGAAACCTATTTAATGGCAAACATAATTTTACCAAAAAAAATTATGAATTTGGCGAGAATTGACAGTTCGCCAAAACGGAATTTTGCAACGTAAGCGTTTTTAAAAATGTCGAAATACTCTTCTACTCACCGTATTTCCTAAATAAGTGCACATCAAAACAATCGCATACTAATTATCGTTAAGGATTATTATGGTTTGTTTACATTTGTAGACAGTGACATTCCAATATAATTTTTTTCTGACCAAGCGCCATAAACACGGCAACGTTCTTTGTTAAGGTTGTTGCTCACTACACCTAGTTCGTAGTTCCGCAAGAAAATTTGAGGTGGCTCTATGGATATCAATTGATCCGTAGAGCAATTGAAACTATGGCATAGTGTACGAGTACCTTCAGTAAAAAAATGAAATTGTTGACAATTTTGACGGTTCCCCATTTTTTTTGCATAGGATTTTTTTGTGCTAATAATGTGTTAATTACTCTTCGTAATCATCGTTCTTCCTAATAATGTGCACATCAAAACAATCGTTATGGTTTTAGCTACGAAAATGATATGATTCTTTATAGTTTGAAACAGTGATTTCCAAGTAATAACGACTTCTAAATGTCGATATAAAAAAAAATTTTTGTTTTTTGTCTTGGAATCTTAATTTTTGTCATTTTTGTTATAGCTTTTCGTAATTAACTTTTAACTTATTAAAATACTGAGTTTTCTAAGCATTTGGTACGTACTTTAGGTTTTGATATAGCTTTAGCAATGGGTTAGTTCTAAGCTTTTTTGTCAGCTCGGATAGTCTCGGTCAGCGTCGGCCAACTTTCGGACAGCTGTCAGATTGACTGGACGGTAGGAGCCATATTGTATATACGGTCGTGGACGGCTAAGTGGTTATGACGTTGTAATATATGCATTATTATGAGACATGACACACCAAATGCACGACGATGCACAGCGCTGCGCAGCTACGCGCGTCCCCGCGCATCACGCCACTCAGGGACGAACCGAGCCGAACGCTGCAGGCGGTTTGGCAACATAGCGCGCACTACGTGTCACGATAACGTTGTATTATATGGCTTTCTTTAAAGGACGTCACACCGCGGACGACTAAAACGGGGTTTGTATTTAAATACAAAAATGGATGCGGAAATTAAAGAAAAATAATTAGAATTAGTTCGGAAACACAAAAGTTTATATGTGCCGAAAGAAAAGAACTACAAAAATACGCATTATAAAACTTTATTATGGCATTACATATGGAAATACCAGTAAAATCGGTCTTCATGTGACTCCAACTCTCGGCATAGGCGATTGTATTCGCTTCGTTCGTTCCTTAAAGAAAAATAATTAGAATTAGTTCGGAAACACAAAAGTTTATATGTGCCGAAAGAAAAGAACTACAAAAATACGCATTATAAAACTTTATTATGGCATTACATATGGAAATACCAGTAAAATCGGTCTTCATGTGACTCCAACTCTCGGCATAGGCGATTGTATTCGCTTCGTTCGTTCCTTCTTTAATTTATGTCGTGCACCCACATTCTTTTATTTCTTCCGACCTGATAGATCGTGAGAAGCAGCAGGAGCTACTACCCAACCATCCTTCGTCAGAATACTCCGAAATGCTCACACTATCTTCCATTTCTCAAACGGAAATGGCCGATGTCCAGAACGTTGCAGCACAGCGCGTTGCGTTGCGTAGCGGCCACTTGCGACTGGCCGCGCGGCCGGTGTGACCTCGCTACGCAACGCGCTGCGCTGCAATGCGCTGTGCTGCAACGCAACGCATCTGGTTTAACCCACGCTTAACACTTAGGACGCGGCGCCACTGGACACTAGAAGTTATATTCAATAAGCACTGATCAGTGCGCGGCTGCAGTTGAAAGGTTAAGTATAGTTCTTATCATCCTGGCTTTAATTGTCAGGTCGGGTCAACTCACCCACCCGGAATTTCCAAGCGTGGTGATAACGCCGTTACCCGTCAATTGTAGCGATTCCTTGATTTCAAATATGACTTCCTTTGCCTAGCAGTGGGACCTTTTAAGGCAGTAAAAAGTAAAACCAACATACTGTCCCACGGCTGGGCTTTGGCCTTCAGTTATCGGACCGAGCGCTTAACCACTCGGTCAATGATAGGTTTGTGGCGGCGCCACCTACCGCATACGCCGCACATTATTCGACACGAAGCAAACACCTTCTCAACCGTGTCAACAGATGACGCCACAAACGCACACCAACGACGGACGTCGCCATACTACGACGATAAAATAGTATGGGAAGCCTGCATCGCAGTAGCCACCAAAACGCAAGCGTGTTTATTCACCGTTAAATGAAGTCCCTTTAACCTGACTCCTACTTTCCGAGGTGCATCTGTGTCTGTTTGTTACCGATAGTCTCGTCCTTCTGGGCATGGAGTTGTCTTCAGACCTCAACTTCGGCACAAGCATCGAGTTCGAGACTCAAATTGCAGCCAAAAAGCTGGGCGTCCTAAATAAGGTCAAGCGATATTTCACGCCGGGACAGATATTTTAACTCTCTATAAAGCTCAAGTCCGATCTTTATGGAATATTGCAGTTACCTATGGGACGGCTCAGCGAAATACCAACTAGCTGCACTGGACACAATTCAACGCAGAGCTGATGGGCTAATTGGCGAAAACGAACTGATGAAGAGCAAGTTTCACACCCTAGCTCACCGCCGCAAAATTGCCTGTCTGTCGGCTTTTAAAAACTACTTCGGAGAGTGTGCTCTGGAGCTGCATGAGCTCATACCGCCATCCCCCTTCTTCCATCGGACATCCAGACGCACTGCGGCTACCACCCTTTCTTGGTGGATATTCCAAAATGTAGCACTAAGCGCTACTCAACATCTTTTATACTGCGCACAGCAAAGGAGTGGAACTCCCTCCCTGCGTCTGTGTTTCCGAGTACTTATAACCCGAACACCTTCAAAGCAAGAGTGAAGAGGCACCTTCTGGGTTAGCTCGCTTCATCGTAGATCCTGTCTTAGCCCCTGGGCTTGATTGGGATCAAGAGCAAACCCATTCAGAGTAAAAAAAAAGCTAAGTTCTACCATCTCCTTCGCTATATATAGCACCTTCAACTAACATTGGACTTCGGTCCCTGAGCTATACCACCCGGCTCGGAGGAAGATTTTCCCTTTGGCCTTCCTACAAAGATGGCATTCATCCTACCATCCGCATCCCCTACAGTGGTGACTCCGACGTGATACCATGCGCATCCCTACAGTGGTAACCCGGCGTGATACCATGCGCATCCCTACAATTTCAAATAACAGTTTAAAGGCAGTAAAAAGTAAAACCAACATACCGTTATCGGACCGAGCGCTTAACCACTCGGCCAGTGAGAGGCTGTTTGTACAGTCGAGGATGTTCCCGGTCGACCAGTTTTCGGCGATATTGACTTGCACACTATGGTCATCTTGTGCAAGCAAAATTTTTTGAAAATGGTACTGCATCGGTTTTTTTGATAGTACGTACGCGCGTTTGGAATCGAGTGCAAGCGAATATCGCGTAAAAGTGGCCTACCGGGAACTTCCTCGAAAATACTTACTTTAAAAAAAAATATTATTTGTATGTTATAATGTCGTATGAACCTCCACCATCTCTGTCCAGGAGAACGACCCGTCGGAACTGGACCTGACGTTCTCCGTGGACGAGGAGCAGTTCGGCAAAACCATCCAGCGCGACCTCAAGCCGCAGGGCAGCAGCGTGCCCGTCACCGACGACAACAAGGACGAGTACATCAAGTCAGTCGCCCAATATACACACTCACACAGACACGCACACACGCACACACATACGCACGCACGCTCGCACGCAAGCACGCACGTTCGCACGCAAGCACGCACGCACGCAAGCACGCGCACGCGTACACGCACGCACACAATGACATTATACTTACACACATAATAAAAAAAAAATTGTTATTTGATAAAAAAGGTTGTTCTAGATGTTTATCTTTTTTCCATTGAAATATTGCAACACCCGGCAGTTGCTTTTCACCCCAGATTACAGTACCTACCTAAAAAAAATAAAAAAGTGCTTTTGAATCGTCCAAAGTTCTTTGTCTGCCCCATCAGGACGTTACGAAATCTGGACTAATGAACATGCGATTTCTCGAATTTACTCTCATGCATACGTTACTCACGACTCTTACCTCCCAAAAGCTACTCACAGACCAGGCTATGAGGACCGCATAATCAGTCCTCTGACATAGTCCACGTTTTACCAAATTTCTACTGCACATGTGCTCAGCGTGTCAGGTTGAGTGCCCATCGCCGCTCTTTGCTCTTTCCCGGTCGACCTCTTTTTGGCAATATTGGCTTGCACACTCAACACATAATACGTACAACCAAGCTATAGAATTCCTTGCCGGCGTCTGTCCGGCGCATATAGCCCCAACATCTTTAAACCCGAGTGAATAGGCTGCTTCTGTGCAAGCTCACTTCATCGTCGGCCTCTTCTTAAGAGGGTTCACGCATTTCGGTTTCCCATACAAATTTACAAGTCGACATTTTTAAAAACCACTAAACCAATTTAAATGAAACTTTGCATGCTAAAGTAAAATACAGAGATCTAAATAGTTTGTTGAAAACATTTTTAAAAAACGGTTATTTAAGTGAGTTATTGCGATTTTAAATTTTCTATAGTGGATTTTAAATCGCAATAACTCCGCTAAATAAACGTTTTTTAAAAATGATTTCAGCAAACTATTTAGATCTCTATGTTTTACTTTAACATGCAAAGTTTCATCAAAATTGGCTTAATGGTTTTAAAAATTTCGACTTGGAAGTTTGTATGGGAAACCGAAGTGCATAAACCCTCTTAATCCTACGGATAAGAATGTGGCCAAGAAAAAGCCCATCTATTATAAAAAAACGCATGCATCTACGCGCACGCTACGTACGCGCTATCGGAATGGAGCGCGAGCGAATATCGCCGGAAAGCGGTCGACAGCTCCTTGAAGTGTTTTTCTCTTATGCAAATCGCTTTCATTCGCTTTCAACGACCTCCTTGGTCGAGTGGTTTGTACACCGGTTTTAATGGTGTCGCCATCTCTGAGGTCCCGGGTTCGATCCCCAGTCGGGTCAATTTAGAAATTTAGGTTTTTCTAAATTGTGTCGGAGTCATTAATTACATTGATTATTTTATATTGATGAATACCTGACTTTTTATTTACATTTTTTATTTTTATGTCGTTGTTTTATGGTTTTTTTATTATTGTAATGGAAAGTGCCCTTTTATGATAGGGAGGGCATTTTTCAATTCTAATTGACGCTGTAAAAGAATGGGAGAAAAGAAATGCCCTTGCTGAGTTTGTTGCCGGTTCTTCTCAGTACAAGGCTCCCGCCCCATAGATAGATATACGAACCGTTGGTATAATGACATTCATAAGTGCTGTAACCTAAACATGGCCTAACCTGATTAAATTATATTCATTCTTGATTCTTGATCCTTGAAGCTTCTCTTGGGCTAGATAATTGGTGTGAGTGTAGGAAAGTTTATTTTATTGTTTTTATTTTATTCCACACCAGGCTAGTGATCCAGTGGCGCTTCGTGAGCCGCGTGCAGGAGCAGATGTTCGCATTTCTCGAGGGTCTGGGGGGGCTGGTGCCGCTGCCTCTGCTGAAGATCTTCGACGAGAACGAGCTCGAGCTGCTGCTGTGCGGCATCCAGCACATCGACGTGCGCGACTGGCGATCCAACACGCTGTACAAGGGCGACTACCACGCCAACCATCTGGTGGTGCAGTGGTTCTGGAGGGTGAGATAGTAATAATAGTTTATTACAATAAGGTTACATATGGTTTTAGCTAGTTTTGTAATGGAACAGGGGTCGGAAAAGGTTGACTTTTTATAAAGATACGTGGATAATAACATGGGATTGTGCCTTTTAAAATTACCGGTTTTTGGTTTTTTTTTTTTTTTTTTAATTGGCAACGGGTAAACGCTTGGCTTTCATCTCACCTGATGGTAAGTGGCGATAAGGCCGAAGGTGGAAGCGCGCTTAAAAGGTTATTATAAGTACGGTAAGTATGTTAAAATTTTCTTAGGTATTGAGGTAGATTTTTCAGTACATTACATACCTACATTGGTATGTAAGTGGACAAATTACATGAAATTATTTGTATTACAAATTGAAATAGAATATATCGAAAAAAAATCCACGAGCAGGATTCGAACCCAACACTGTTTTTCGACACTGTCTTTTTTAATTTGTAATTTGTTCGGAACAAAATTTACGTTTAAATTATATAAACAATAACATTATTATTTTTAATGAAAGTTATTTGTAGGCATGTCCATATGATTTCGCCTTAAAAATTACGTCATTTTATACTTAAAAACTACCTATTCCGACCCCTGATGAAGACATTACATGGACGTGTATAAGAGCGACGACCACGCCAACCATCTGGTGGTGCAGTGGTTTCGGAGGGTGAGATGGTTTTATCCAGCTTTATCTTTCACAATAGTGTATACATATTTAACCTTGGCAATGTATATGCCATCATAATTTGAACCTTACTCAGTTGTAATAGGATAGAAAACCAATGAAAAATATTTAAGGCTGTACCAATCAAGGGGATTTAATGCAAAACTACAAAGTAAGTGCATTTCTACGCATACCTTTTATACACCTTTCGATTGAGTTGCATCGGCCTTGGTCACGGGCTGATTGAGGATGCCTTTACAAACTAGTTTTGCGTTAAATCTTGTTAAAATATGTGTGCATAATTATGTGTGTAACATAATGCCAAGAGTTAAAGCTCGTACAACACAATAGTGCTGTGTCGTGCGGCGTTGAGTTGTTTGCCTTGAACTCTGAAATAGAAAGTAGAATCAACTTGGGATACCGTAGTTTTGTTTGAAGTGTTACTTCGATTCATCGGGATCTTTTGTGCATAAAACACCATACAACAAATCAGTAATATTATTATGGTTATTTGTAGAAAGAACTAAGATCTGAAAAAAAATATATATAAGTACTTAAAGAAATATAGGTGGTTTGAAGATAACGAAACGTTGAAAAAAATGTCTACCTCATGTGGGAATAAATATTAATAAACATAGGTAATTCTCATATTAAAAACAAAAAAAAAATCGTAGCAATTTACTTCTACATGAAAATTATTGATGATACTTATAAAGATAAGTGTTGATGACTTCAACATAATGAGCCCCGGGCCCTCTGATCTGCATTTAGACTGACCTGTGTGTTGCGTCCGTTCCCCTACAGGTGGTGCTCTCGTTCTCTAACGAGATGCGATGTTATATAATGAGCCCCCGGGCCCTCTGATCTGCATTTAGACTGACCTGTGTGTTGCGTCCGTTCCCCTACAGGTGGTGCTCTCGTTCTCTAACGAGATGCGATGTTATATAATGAGCCCCCGGGCCCTCTGATCTGCATTTAGACTGACCTGTGTGTTGCGTCCGTTCCCCTACAGGTGGTGCTCTCGTTCTCTAACGAGATGCGATGTTATATAATGAGCCCCCGGGCCCTCTGATCTGCATTTAGACTGACCTGTGTGTTGCATCCGTTCCCCTACAGGTGGTGCTCTCGTTCTCCAACGAGATGCGATGTTATATAATGAGCCCCCGGGCCCTCTGTTCTGCATTTAGACTGACCTGTGTGTTGCGTCCGTTCCCCTACAGGTGGTGCTCTCGTTCTCTAACGAGATGCGATGTTATATAATGAGCCCCCGGGCCCTCTGTTCTGCATTTAGACTGGCCTGTGTGTTGCGTCCATTCCCCTACAGGTGGTGCTCTCGTTCTCCAACGAGATGCGATGTTATATAATGAGCCCCCGGGCCCTCTGTTCTGCATTTAGACTGACCTGTGTGTTGCGTCCATTCCCCTACAGGTGGTGCTCTCGTTCTCCAACGAGATGCGATGTTATATAATGAGCCCCCGGGCCCTCTGTTCTGCATTTAGACTGACCTGTGTGTTGCGTCCATTCCCCTACAGGTGGTGCTCTCGTTCTCCAACGAGATGCGATGTTATATAATGAGCCCCCGGGCCCTCTGTTCTGCATTTAGACTGACCTGTGTGTTGCGTCCATTCCCCTACAGGTGGTGCTCTCGTTCTCCAACGAGATGCGATGTTATATAATGAGCCCCCGGGCCCTCTGTTCTGCATTTAGACTGACCTGTGTGTTGCGTCCATTCCCCTACAGGTGGTGCTCTCGTTCTCCAACGAGATGCGATGTTATATAATGAGCCCCCGGGCCCTCTGTTCTGCATTTAGACTGACCTGTGTGTTGCGTCCATTCCCCTACAGGTGGTGCTCTCGTTCTCCAACGAGATGCGATGTTATATAATGAGCCCCCGGGCCCTCTGTTCTGCATTTAGACTGACCTGTGTCTTGCGTCCATTCCCCTACAGGTGGTGCTCTCGTTCTCCAACGAGATGCGATGTTATATAATGAGCCCCCGGGCCCTCTGTTCTGCATTTAGACTGACCTGTGTGTTGCGTCCATTCCCCTACAGGTGGTGCTCTCGTTCTCCAACGAGATGCGATGTTATATAATGAGCCCCCGGGCCCTCTGTTCTGCATTTAGACTGACCTGTGTGTTGCGTCCATTCCCCTACAGGTGGTGCTCTCGTTCTCCAACGAGATGCGATGTTATATAATGAGCCCCCGGGCCCTCTGTTCTGCATTTAGACTGACCTGTGTGTTGCGTCCATTCCCCTACAGGTGGTGCTCTCGTTCTCCAACGAGATGCGATGTTATATAATGAGCCCCCGGGCCCTCTGTTCTGCATTTAGACTGACCTGTGTGTTGCGTCCATTCCCCTACAGGTGGTGCTCTCGTTCTCCAACGAGATGCGATGTTATATAATGAGCCCCCGGGCCCTCTGTTCTGCATTTAGACTGACCTGTGTGTTGCGTCCATTCCCCTACAGGTGGTGCTCTCGTTCTCCAACGAGATGCGATGTTATATAATGAGCCCCCGGGCCCTCTGTTCTGCATTTAGACTGACCTGTGTGTTGCGTCCATTCCCCTACAGGTGGTGCTCTCGTTCTCCAACGAGATGCGATGTTATATAATGAGCCCCCGGGCCCTCTGTTCTGCATTTAGACTGACCTGTGTGTTGCGTCCGTTCCCCTACAGGTGGTGCTCTCGTTCTCCAACGAGATGCGGTCGCGGCTGCTGCAGTTCGTGACGGGCACGTCGCGCGTGCCCATGAACGGGTTCAAGGAGCTGTACGGCTCCAACGGGCCGCAGCTGTTCACCATCGAGAAGTGGGGCGCGGCGGACAACTACCCGCGCGCGCACACCTGGTAGGCTACTCTTGAAACAGAATTGCATTAAGACGGTTTACGCATTTCGGTTTCTCATACAAACTTCCAAGTCGATATTTTTAAAAACCATTAAGCCAATTTAGAAAGACACTATAGAAAGTTTAAAATCGCAATAACTCACTTAAATAAACGTTTTTTAAAAATGTTTTCAACAAACTATTTAGATCCCTGTATTTTACTTTAGCATGCAAAGTTTCATTAATATTGGCTTAGTGGTTTTTAAAAATTTCGACTTGGAAATTTGTATGGGAAACCGAAATGCCTAAACCCTCTTAATCAATTTCCAATCACAAATCTAAAAAATGTCAAATGGCACTTTTCCAAGCGACAATAGCGCCACATTGGATTTAAATTGCGTGGAAATTGATTGAACAAATTGTTATCGACATGGCGTTCCGGAATTATTGTTACTTTATCCCAATATCGATACATATTAATCGCATTGGAATTGTATAAAGATTGAGTTTGCGTTCGAGAGTAACCCCCCTGGTATGGAAATACTTACGGCCCGGCCACGACATTGAACGGAGACCCAGCGTTTTATCACAGAATAATATTATTAACAGAAACGACACTATCGACACAATTGCAATACAATATCAACCTATGGTGCACGCGAATACGGTCCAAAATAACTCTGCTCCTGTACTCATACCTAAGTCTTCATAAATCATAATAATAAACCATTTATTGCCAGAAATATGGTACAAGGTGCTGTTATATCAGTTTGTGAATCTCACATATTTGACTGTCGTACAGCATGCAATATTAGGTACATAATAAGTAAAAACAACAAGTAATATTAACGTAATCATTAGGTAATCATATTCTAGTATAAAATTTAAAGTATTCAATAAAGTATTAAATGAAATTAATTATTAGGATATCAAAGCTCACAATGTCAATAAATAAAAATTAAAATAATTTATAGTAAAAATAATTATATTATTTAAATCACCCAACTAAATAATATAGGCTCAAATAGCTCTTTCAACGGCCGGGACAATCGAAAGTAAATCTTATATGTAAAGGCGGTACGAGCGCGAGCCGCTGCATTCACAAAATCCTGCTGGCAAGCTTGACGTAACCCGGCCGCGTGTTGCTCATAAATGACCACCCGGGGGGAACGAGCGTGTAGGTGAATAACTCGACCGAATTACGGAGTGTCACCCCCCTGGTTTTATGCTTAAATTGTACAATTTTTTAATCTATAATTCATAATCTGGCAACATAGAATAATAACTAAAGCATAGACTTTTTGGCGGGAAAGTGAAGCGTCATGTCTGTAGTTTTGTCTTATTTTCTAAAATTTGTGTATTGTCGAATATTAATGTGAAATAATGGTGGATTATTAACCGTTAAGTGTTCGTGGACGTGCATGAGTGTTGACAAATAAAACAAAACAGTGCAACATCACTTTTCGAATTCTCTCAAGAAGTCCGTGCGAGATTTCAGTAAAGTCCCACATCTTTACTGGAACTCAAGGGATTTGGGGAGAATATCATTAATCACTCATTATCATCATAAAAGCTATTAAATGAACTCTATAATTTCGACTGAAGTACTAGTAGCCATGGTCAAGAAACAAATTATCAAAAAAAAAATCACTAAAGCATAGGAGTCCAAATGAGACTCCTATAGTTGTCCTATTTTTTCAAATGGGCCATGAACATGGAAAGAAAAGAGACACAATAAGTTGCCTAAAACGTCAAATGTCTAGCGAAAAAAAAAAACCGGTCACCATTTATGATACCGATTTCAAAAGCGACCTATACAAATGTAATTCGAATGGTGACCCAACGGAGTGCCCACTCAAATGTCATAGCACTCCTTCTATGCTTTAGTTATTATTCTGAGTCTGGCAATATTGATGACAGTTGTACAGCCGCTAGTTGTCAAATCAAACATGACGTGACGGCATTGTTGACATTTCACTTTATTAAAAGCAAATAAATTATGGTTTATGCAGCCACGTTAGAAATTTTTAAAGTAACATGTCTGCCTTTTGAAAACTCAATGTATCCATATTAAAAAATATAATACTTAAATAACTCTTATCCGCGATTAGATCAAAATAAGACAAAATTTGGTTTAGGTAGCAAATAATATTAGCTTTACTTTATGACCAAATTCTATCGTTTACAAGTGTACCATTTTTATATGGAAAGTGTCGGTTCTCCTTTATTTTCTACTTTTAGAAGAACGGAATTTGTTCGGGGGTCTAGGAATTGTTTGGTCAGTCGAGTCTGCTTCTCGTGTGTTTAATATTTCTTTATGTATTAAATCTGGTGACACTGTAAAGATCATATTCGACCAACAGCCATTTATTTTCAGCAATAAGTAATAGCCCTCCTCTCTTTCAGTTTCAACCGCATCGACCTACCCCCTTACGAGAGCTACCAACAGCTGCGCGAGAAACTGATCAAGGCCATCGAGGGCTCGCAGGGCTTCGCGGGCGTCGACTGAGGGCCCGCTACGCTATTCACTGCCTACACCGGTATATTATAACGTCCAAACTTGTGTGACAACACCCAGGAAATGACAGACATTACACGATGTGGTATACTTATAAAAAAAGTTAAGGTCAATATAGGACTTTAATTCTTGTGTCATAAGAGCCAATGCCGCTTAGCCTGAACCTTCGATCTATTGACAATGGTATAAAATTATGGTCATATAACTGAAGAAAACATGGCATATGGATATGTAAAAAAAAAAGAATAATTTTTGCGATTTGATAATTGAAAAATAGCTTTGTTGATCACGTTATATGTTACGAAATAAATAATGAAATTATGTCCTGAAACTAAAAGAGACTACTTCTTCTAAAAAATATATTCTAAACCTGTTTAAACCAGAGCGTGATACTAAACTCGCAAGACATATTGTTTCTTATGAGTACATCGATTTGTACGAATATATCTACTGAACCATTATGGTTTGAAAGGATGTTGTTTCTAAATGTTGGATATTCGTATCCAAGTACTCTACCGAAAGCCTCGCTTACATTGCTAATAAATGTAGTGTCAACGTTGTCTGCCAGTAAATATATGATACTAATATATAAAATGTTGTAAAAGGTCTAAATTTAACTTATCATCCGATAGTTTCGATGTTGATCATACTTAAATGGTACCTAAATAAATAAATTTCCTAAAATGAATATATTTCACAGTGAATTTTTGTCATATTAAATTTCAAGATCATCGGTGGTATTCACAAATCGCAACACTAATACTGACTTGAGTTAATTTTGTGCAGCAACCGACCCTCCTTCTTTATCGCTCAGTTGACAGATGAAAAATAAACCAACACACAGGTCCATGCTATAGTAAAATGTCCAGCATCTATCAAATCTGTACGTATTACAAGTTACTTGTACCAACTTCATGTTTTGAAGTTGGTACTCATAGCGTAATGTAATAAAATGTACACGCTTGAGATACCTTATTGCTATTGCTATAAGGGTTACAATGCAAGTGCAGACTCAGCTTGCGACTGTAATATAGTGCTAAATTGTTCAGTGATTTATGCAAAAATAAACTGTATCGTGCTATTGTATAAGGTACCTTTTCCTTTAAGCAGATTCCCTAACTACAATGCTTACTGTAGATCTTTCGCATCGAAGCGACGCTCAAGCTTAAACGACGGTTAATGTGTGACTAGTGTTAGAAGCGAGTGCCTATTTAGCGTAATACTTGTATATATTGTTCACAACGACGTGTTTTGAATGATGTACCGATTAGACTCGACGCTGTCTGTCAATATGATTATGTATTATATTTATGTACACAGAAATATTTATTGATGTTTTTGTATTTGATAGCAGCTAAAAGTATTAATGGTTTACCACAGCCTAGTACTATTAATCACAGATTCAAACAGTTATGGTTTAACTGGTGGCGACAAAGTATAATGCCAAATGATAAAAAACAGCTTGTTTCGTCAATTTGCCTCCTCTTACTTTGCGAACTTAGCTAGGTTGGCTGAATTATTGGGATTTCTTTGTAATAAAAAAAAAAGTTTACATAGCACCTTTAAGTTTTTATTGTAAAAAAGTCTTTATTTCAAAAGTCATAAGAACTTTAGTAAATGAAAAAAAAATTTGGTACTCAGTTAGCTTTAACGTTAGTGGAAGTCAGTAAGATACAGGTGATCTTTATTGATAGACAGCCTCACTCAGTGGAGTAACTATTCGGTACATCTATTTGTTGCACACTTAAGACTTATACCTGGTCCAAGCGGTAGGCGGCCGATCGAAGCTAGAGACTCGAGACGCGACACTGGGAGATGTTACTATAGGCTGGCAAATTAGTACGTGACAGTGTTATGGCCTGCGGGACGGGGCGGGACGAGGGCGGGGCGGGGGGCGGACGGTTACAGGGGGAGGGAACAAAAGCGCGGGCGGCGGGGCTCGCAGTAGAAACGTCAGTTGGGAGCAGTAAGTACACATGTACTTACAAAATTAATCGTGTTAGGTCCCGTTAAAATAGTTTTAATGCGATGCAACGCTGTAGTTTAGTCTTATTTCACATGTCATTGTATGTTTCTACAACTTATTGCTAACTTCAGGTTAAACAAGTGTTGCCAGATATCTCTCCGTCGCCCGCAGACTCCCAGACAGTGACAGTCCCATACTGTCACGTACGAATTTGCTAGCCTATAAAATGTATACTTTATCGAATATAGGGAATCCGTACAGACAAGACATGCTGTGTGTGACTTGTATTATAAAGAGAAATTAATGAAAACCTTTACACAAGTGTCTAGTCTAATGGTAACCCATGCAACTCAGTCGGTTTTGCTACCACCGTTATAATTAGTTTACGTCTGCTGCTTAGCAGCAGAAGCTAAGCAGCTGTGTCTACCATATTTGCTGCAAGGTATTTGCCATTACAGTACAGAATCGTTAATAACAGATACCTTTCTCCTGACGCTGCCGGCTTAGACGCCCGCGGTGACCTACCGTTTGGACAATAATAATACTATATTATGTACCGTTATGCATACATTAAAGATATATGAATATTTGACTGTTTGCGTTCTAAATAAATGTCAATTTCACAGTAAAAACTGACTGTTATATAAGTAAGTATTCCTACATGCGTCTCCCGTAGTGCGCTCATTAGCTAGCTAGGCGACTTCAAATTATATGTAGTGTTAGATTTAAGGTGTATTTCAATTCGTTCAAGGTGCTCCTTTAATGTTGATTTTGTGGTTGGTCTCTACTGTGAATTTGATTGCCGACTTGTAGATTAAGAGTTATGCCTACAATGGATGTTTGATCCGTACATTTATGTCAATACATTAAAAAAGAAACTTAATTGAAGTTTTTTGATTTAAATTAAATTGTGAAACTTAAATTCGATTTTATATTGAACATAAGTAATTTTGATTTTTTTTATGGTAAGCCCACACTAGCTTCTTTTGACATTATGTTGCCTTAAATTTCGGTATTTTGTACTGATAAAGAACACATATCAGTATAAAATACTCTTTTATGTTTTGCTACTTTATACCATCTAAGTACAATTTCGTAATATTTAAAATTTGGCATTAATAACGCTCAAATAACCTAACTTAACTACTGGTGGTTCCCGCCTGAGGTACTAATTTTTTTCAACATTCGAGTATTATTATTTCGAGTATATAATTTCAAAATTCATATTTAAAGATTGAACTTCAGTGTTGTCGCGCGATTATGCACTAGGCATGTCCTAAGTGCTGCATTTAAGTCACGTACTGTAATCATAATGAAACATGAATTCCTCCAAGACTGTTTGCTAGTTTTCGGTTGACTATATGAGTTGGTTGGTTATAAACATACATAAGACGGATGTGTGGTTGTCACTGTGAATCCCCTTGATTGCGATTTGTCCCAACATTTAAGGCTTATTTTCAAATAAAATACATTATTGAGTGTATGTTATTAGATGATATTCCCCTTTTATGATTAGTTTTAATCGAAGACAATGATATATTGATAATATATAATAAATCGATTTTAGTTATTGCTATAATTGATTTATATTCCATTAAGTTATTCTTTACATTTGTAAATGAAATGTAAGGCTGTGTTTCACTCCATGCACTGGCGGATTGCCATTCGAATCACATAACGAATTGTAAAGTATTAATTTGACTTTTATTATAAACACAAGAACCTGTATTGCCAAACTTTGCGTGGTCCAGTATTTGTCCATTACAAGTTAATGTGTGTACTACGCGCTTAAATATACTTATATATGTATTCAAACTTAATTCTTCATTTACGAAGCTGATACATTATTTTATCATGTTCCAATGACAAAATAACGAATCTTTCCATCACGAATATTATTTTAAAGTTAAAATGATAGTTGCTCTTTATCTGTAACGAACTTCACGTCCTACAATGCATATTATCAATTAAATATTATTTTTTGTTAGTAATTTATTATTGTTTACTATTTAAGATGAAATCATTCATTGCGCTCATAAATTAGAAGAACTAAATTATATTATATAGTAAATAATGTCTCTATCTTGATTTGTCAGCGTAATGTTTCGTAAATTTCTTTATTGTAGCGTCCTCTAAACATTTTAAATAAATTGTAGTCTGCTTTTGCTTTGATATAAATGATATTTTCTTATTCAACGCATTGTATATAACTTAGTATAAGGTGTAAAAAATTGCTATATATATAAGGTTAAAAATTAAGATTTTTTCCATGAAATGGAAGAAAAATTATTGAATGAAAATTATATTATGTAGCGTGGAGCAATTATTTACACCCTGTATTTATTTAGTATCTAATTTATACGAAGTCAACAATAATACGTTTATGATCATTATGAAACATTTTACTTAACTATTTTTAGTACGTCTAGATTGTACTCGACATAATTATGTTTCTTTAAAAAACCTTATAAATGTGTATTAGAAATCTTTATAAGTTTAGGCGGCTTTAACATACCTACTGAATTAATTTTGTGAATAAACGGTCATGGAAACTGTACGCTAACATGTATGTCACATTAAATCTGACACTTCATCTCTTAGTGTTGAAGTAAGGACTAGCATTGAGGTGCCAGGGTCACTATGGCATGGTAGTCCATTGCCCCGAAGACGGGTAGCATCCTACTTCCGTGCTCGTACCGCGTTTTTGTTATTGGCGTTATGAACTTATGAGTGAGGTCATATGAAAGTTCCGCGCCTGCCTTCACCATTTAAAACTGACAATACGGAAGTTGAGTGTCGTGAGGAATGACTCGTTTCGGCATCTCGGAGAAATGACAGGAAGATGGCGATGTCAAGGGCGATGACCCCTGCAGTTGAACAACTCTGGCTGATTTTGACATTTAATTTTCAAGCGCCGCGTAATCCGAGCGAACGGTTTTTTGCTTATTACCTACTCGTGCCACGATCTCGAAGGTCTTATTATACCAAAACACCGACGCTAGACCAGAAATTTATCCATGTGTTATGTAAATTATGAAAGTCTCTACGGAGGCACTTTCGCTAGGTATAATAGAGAACACGAAAGTTAGCAATAAATGCAGATAGATAGATTATATTTAATCATTACTTTAAATAGTTATATTTTTATTTTTATTTAAGTGTAGCATTAAGATATTGTTTGTCCAAATTACTAAAGTTGTACGTACTGAGTTACTGAGTACCGCACTAAACTTATAAAGAAATGTCTTTAATCGAAATTATGTTTGATGTGAAGTAACATGCAGTCGGCCATAATTTTCCAAATTAATTGTAATTAAGTATTCAAATGATCTTCGTATATATTATATGAGCCCAATGTCTTCTTTTGATTGGACGAAGCCTTTCCCCATTAGTGGGCTAGTAAATTATGGCCTATTGCATGCCTTCATGTCGATTGGTGTCATTAGGCGAAGGGTTGAACTGGACTTGTTTGTTTCACAAATCAGATTATCACTGTGCCTTCGCTATAATTTCTTATAACTAAAAAAATACAAATATTAAACTCTTGTAATAAAATCTGAAACACTCATAAAAGTATGATGTTATACAAGTCAGCTAAAAATCAATTGAGAAATGCAATTTATTAAAGTGTTGTGCTCTTTACACATTCAATCGAATCGCAGTCGTGTGTACAGTAAGTGGTGTTCAACCCGTGCCTACAGTATTGTGCCTCGTCGTGTAGTGTAAACGCACCTCGACTGATTACAAATATAATGAATATTTATAATCGTATGCTCTATGCACGTTTTGTTAAGTTGTCGGATATAAATCAACAGTTACTTTGAACAATGTTTGATGTTGTTGCATTAACTGTAGCGATATCTTTATTATTATTGTAAAATTATCGTGTAAATAGTATATTGAATCGCAAAATTCATGCAAATAAAAAGTTATTAATCGAATCTGATTTTTTATTTTAAACTTTAGGATTTTTTACATAATTAATTTCCGGACCTAGCTTACAGTTCTCTATGGAATGTAACAGAGTAGACATATTTTTTTTCCGTAAAAACAGTACACACTCTTGACAGGAGCAGTGGAAGGAGCCGAGTGTAAATGGGGCATAAGACCTACACGATGGGAAAAAGGCATTTCGGGACGTTGATCTCTTGAGAAGTGTACAACATGGGAAATACAAATTTTGATAAATGGAGGTTTTGAGAGAGTGCCCAATGGGAAATAGGTATTTTGATAAATGAAGGTTTTGAGAAGTGTGCATAATGGGAAAATGCCCCTTTAGGAAGTGTAAATAATGGGAAATAGACATTTTGGTAAATGGAGGTTTTGTGAAGTGTGCATAATGGGAAAAGGCCATGGTGGCAGTTCACTTTTTGGGAATTAGTCATAACAGCAACTAGACGTCAAACCCTTAAAGGTTTCTATCATCATCATAAATCTTAAAACGTCCCGACTGTTTAATATAGTTGTCCTACCTACACGCATTGGGCCGGCGTGGTGGGTTATGGCCCAATATCCCCACGTGCTTTTGTCCACGTGGGAGGCCTGTGCCCAGCAGTGGGACGTTTATTGGATGATGATTATTATTGTACCTGTGATAGGAGCTATCTGCATTTGGAAATTTTTTCTCTTACTATACAGGAATTCTATTTGGAATGGTCGCATTAAACATACGTAGGTATACTATTACTCAAGTGGCTATGGTTCAACAAACACAGAAGGTATTCAGGTCGCCGTCATTTATGCTTAGAATAAACGATCGAGTCTTATTTGTATATTCGATTGTGTAAGTTGGAGGACAATAGCCTCCTCCTGGAAGGACGCTTAATCATTTACACAAAATGGAATAACATAAAAGTAGTGTTAATATATTTTTTTATGTGACACGTCATAGTGACTACATCCTGCCAAATAACGAGAGCGCTCCTCACCGTGCAACAAGCACGGTAACAAGCGCACCCATTCGATCATGACGGCATGCATAAATGCCGTTTCACGACCCCTTTAAAAGACCCGGGACTATAGGAGCTGGAAAACAAGCGCCGGCAGAGAATTCCAAAGATCTTACAGAGGAACGACTTACCAAATTTTTTGGAAGAGTGCTGATAAACTGCACAGTATGATGGTGGTTCCTAAAACCAGCATGTGTAGTCCGACACAGGAAATTGAGGAGAGGGCGGGATTAGATCAAAAAGTTCTTCAGAACACTCTCCGTAGTAATTTCGGTAGAAGACACTAAAAGAAGCAATGTCTCTACGCAGCTGGAGGTTGAGAGAAGAGAGGCTGTAACCTCAGCATCTTCAAAAATGCGTACCGCTCGCTTTTTGCAGTCTATCAAGTGCATCGAGAGGTATTTAGCGGAGCAGTCTCAAAGATGGGTACAATACTCAAAACTCGATCGCACCTGAGTCTTGTATACAGCAAACAGCGCTGCTCGGTAGTGAAAAACCGCCTCACCTTATTAAGAATACCCAACATACGGGAGGCATTTTAATTAACACTCTAGATGTAGCATTTTGGATTCAGTTCCTGGCCGATGTCCATGCCGAGAATACTGAGGTCCACTGAAATGGGAAAAGGAGAGTTCTGAAGAGGGAGGAGTAAGGAAGGGAGTTATCCAGGACGAGAATGCACAAACCTGAGTTTTTCTGGCATTAAACTCAACCAGGTTTTCAGATCCCCACTTAGAGACACGATCGAGAGTCAGGTTCAGTTTGGCAACCAGTTCTTGCCTTTTCACTACGTTATCAGCTTGCTTTGCCGCAGGATGTCCTATGTACAGATCATGCACCGTATACTGTCATCAGCATTAACAATGAATATTGCCCAAGGACAACATGTCATTGATAGAGAAGAAATAGAGTAGGTGAGAGCACAGAACCCTGCAGCACTCCGGCATTGACTTTGTAGAACTCGGAGGAACTACACTCACAAAGGACACGAATCCTCCGCTCTTCTAAAAAGTCTGCAACCGCTTACTCACTAATTTATCGAGCTTGAATGGTGCATGCAAGCACCGCCCTCCCGCCCGCAATGTATGCAAAAGTAGCGATGGATGCTAAATAAGGCAAGCAAACCGAAACCCGACACGTTCCGCCCCTGCCCCTATATAGGGCATCCCCAGGAGCTGTTGACTGGTCGAGAGCTGCGCGCCGCCGCTTAATCATTATATTGACTACATTTAAAAAAGTATACTGTTGTTATTACATAGGTACACACATACATACTTATTAATCACGACTATTATCCCCGAAGGGTTAGTCAGAGACTAGGCAAAGACCGCAATAGCAGTACTCTACCATAGTCAACTTTTCACCAAATAGCGACTGCACATGTGCTCAGCGTGACAGGTGGTGAGTCCATCGCCGCTCTATGCTGTTGGGTGTACGTGCAGCCTTTAGTCCGTTAGTCGCCTTTTACGACACCCAAGGGAATAGGGGGTGGTAGTATTTTTTCACAGCTATGCGACAGGTTATTGTCGGTTTGACACGGTTTTGACTGAAATTATGAATTCGAAAGTGAGTTTGTTTGTTTGTTACGCTTTACCCACAGAACAGAAGTGTGGCTTTACACATAACCCCAAAGAGGGTGAAATGGGATTATAAAAATAATGATAACGTAATACAGAATTGATTGACAAAATCTATCACCTATAGAATGATCGAAGCTTCCAGTCCGGGTGATAGATAGATTTCACGGTAGGTACCCCGATAACGGATAAACGTAACTTATCATTATCATTATTTTTACATATTTTAAAGTAAAGTCGCCGTTTTCCTGTGTTTGTGGCTCTGCTTCCATCTTCTAAACCACACCATTCATTTTTATACGGTTTCACTAATAGAAAGAGCGATAACTGAGGATGGTTTTTGTTTAAAGTTTGTAGGTATTTTGTACAAAACGGATAAAGGATGACGGTGTTTCTATTGTCTCGCGTGGCGGTGAAAGAATACTACCACCCCCTCTCTTCCCTAGGGTGTCGTAAAAGGCGACTAACGAACCTAAGACTGCACATAAGCATAGAGCGGCGATGGGCTCACTACCTGTCACGTGGAGCACATGTGCAGACGCTATTTGGTGAAAAGTGGACTATGACAGAGGACTGCTTTGCTGTCCTCATTGCCTATAGTCTCTGCCCAACCCTTCAGGGATAATAGCACAGAGTAACTAATAGTACTTAATAGTCGTGGTTATATGTACGTATGTATGTGTTACTAAGTTAGCGTGGGCGAAAGCACTGGTGGGCCGCTAGACTAGAAAATTCGACTAGAAATTAATTAAGAAAATATTTACTCAGAAATTTATCCGACCGGGAGTCGAACAGGCTTTTAGAGATGGCAATGCCATAACCGGCATGCTAACTCGACAACTAGACCACGGAGTCGGAGACTTTTATCATGTACGGTCGGGGTCATCACCGTCGCTTTACCACTTTGCAGCGATTTTCGTATGAAGCGCACCGACCGCCCGGGTACGTGCCCGTACCAAATAGACGATGCGGTGTGCAAGGAAGTTTGACCTTTACACTGGTAAAGCAACGGAGTCCGCCATTGTACCTACTTATAGAAAATAATTACTTAGATACTGCAACCAACGGCAACTGATAGAAATTCGGCAACAGCTCTACAAGGAGTTTTCCGGAGAGATTGAGAAAACAGACGCACTGCACTGTACACCTATAGATTGTTACCTAATATGAACTTGAAGAGATATTTAATGATTTCGACGTGAATTTAGCAATATCATCGACGTTGGTATGCCGGTTAATTAACCTGATGTGTGACGCGACAAGGGCCTGCTGGCACTTGCTTAATCATTTTTATTGTAAACATAGGTAGGTACTTAACTATTTTTATCTTACAAACTACTCAATAAAAAGGGTGTGAGCCAGAATAATGAGGATCGTACTGCCGTCCATACACTAAAATGCCGCTGACCGACCTGAGGTCGATTTTGACTTTTTGATATCATTGAACTCACAATAAAACGCGTCACAGTTCATTTTTAGTTCCTGAGATCAGGGACTGAAAGCGGTTACGGTATAAGGTTACGTTACCGGTAAAAAATAAGTGTACCTTAATAAAATAAAGGTAAGGCTTTACCGTTATTTAACCTTTATGCGATATCGGTACCGAAAAACGTTGCATTGACAGTTGCGGGGCGCAGGGTGAGGGGTGAGACTTGCTTTTGCTTGCGAGGCGACGAGTAAAAACCTGTTTTTGTTGCGTGTCGCGCGCAAAAATGTGTAAAAAATGTGCGCGTGTAAACATCATTTTACACTAGTGCGGAAATTGGTATTTACAAACTCATGTCAATAGTAAGCCTTACATTAGTCTACTCGTCTGTGAAAACCAACTTACTGCACTAGTATAATAAGTCCATCATTACGTGTTGCCATTTGCCATGCATACCGATTCATTGCGTATGACGCCATGGAGCTTCATTGATATCTTTTACGTATGGCGTTTGACGCCAAATGGCGTCATAAATAATTCCTCTGAAATTCTATAGAATGACTATTTAGAGAGTTCTAATTAACAGAACTTATATTATTTGACACGTAGATTATGCCTGTATTGATCGTTTTAGGAGATAGCGCCAGTTAAAAAACTTCAGTGGTTGCAAACTTTTTGTTCCCTAATTTTACTTCTTTTGTGTATGGCGTATGACGCCACATAGCGTCATAAAGAAAATTCCACTGAAACTTTGTAGAATTACTTTTTAGGGAGTGCTAATTAGCAGAACTTTCATTATGTTGAGGATTTGCTTGATGTAATAAATAATTCGCTACGCGATTTTCTATGCCGGACGATAAACGCGATTATGCGGCATACGTTTTTGACGCGTTAAGACTTATTATGGAACAACGATGTAAAGGTTTAAACTGGCTTGCCATCTTTCCTTTATTAATATTTTCTAATTATAAATTGAATTAGTGACGATAGGGCTTCGAACCGGTTTAAAAAATCCCGGTTATTGAATAAGGTTTTTACAAAAACCGCTTCCAATGTAAATGAGAGGGCTTCAAAAACCTAAATAAACCAGTTTAATCCAAAGCTGCGAAATGTACCTACTGCTGGCGAGGCGATTAGGCTAATGGCGACCTTCCGTGTGTAGACATTAGCTCGCAAGTCGATTTAAAACTCGCGCGCTCACTTTGGGAGAGCGGTATTTCAGGCAAATAGAATTCATGTCTACGTATGGAAGGTCGCTATTCGCTTTGCCACTCGCGCGCTCGCGTTGTCCCGGTGTGTTTAGGTACTTATAAAAAGAACAAAAAACCTCTATAAACCGTTTAATTGATTCAATACCCATTTTATTGTTTTTTTAGAAACAGGTTTTTTTAATGTTTGGGTAGGCCCACGGGCCGATGTAATCTGTTATGCAGATGATACTCTGATCACGGCCCGGGGCGGAAATTGCGCAGAGGCAGGGAGACTGGTCACCGTCATAACATCTCTGGTGGTGGACAGAATCCATATGTTGGGGCTCGAGGTAGCGATCGGTAAAACTGAGGCTCTTCTTTTCCATGGGCCTCGACGAGGACCGCCGCCTGGAACCCACCTAGATATAGACGAGCATAGAATCCGGGTTGGGGTCCGGATGAAGTATCTGGGTCTCATTCTGGACGGGCGTTGGCGCTTCGAGGAGCACTTTCGCAAACTCTCCCCTCTTCTCGTCAGTGCGGCATCCGCTTTGGGACGCAACATGCCGAATGTTGGTGGGCCGAACGCTTTGACTCGCCGGCTTTATGCTAGAGTAGTGGGCTCGATGGCCCTTTATGGAGCCCCTATATGGGCGACTGCCCTCAACGCTACTAACAAACAACATCTTCGTACCGCACAGCGGATAATAGCGTTGAGGGCCATCAGAGGGTAAAGGACAGTGTCTCATGCTGCAGCTTGTGCGCTGGCTGGCATCCCGCCATGGGGGTTGGAGGCAGTGAAGCTGGCGGAACTGTACCGACAGCGGGCAGAGGCTAAAGAACAGGGTAGAAACCATACTTAAGAAGAGCTTAAACAGGCTCGAGATTTGGCTGACCAAGAGCTGCTGGCCAAATGGGCCGATGATTTGCGGTCATCGACTTACGGCTCCCGGTTGTGCCGAGTCATCCAACCAGAATTGGGGAGATGGCTACAGCGGCGACATGGGACTCTATCTTTCCACTTGGAGCAGATGCTGTCTGGGCATGGATGCTTTGGACACTACCTGCACCGAGGGGAGTCGACGTCAGAATGCCACAGCTGTGGAACTGCGCAGGACACAGAAACGCACACCCTTGAGGAGTGCGGGTCGTGGGCTGCGCAGCGCCACAGTCTGATGTCGGTCGTTGGGGGAGACACTCTCGCTGCCTAGCGTGGTAAAAGCCATGCTAGACAGCGACAGATCATGAAGGGGCAATGGCCTTGATCAGTGAAGCGGTTGTTTCACAGAAGGAGGCCGCGGAGAGGGTCCGCGAGGAGCAACTCCATGCGGACCCGATCCGACGCAGGCGAGTCGGTAGGAGAAGGCGGCATTTTGCCCACCTCCTTCCACCGCAGTGAGGCTTGCGTGACTGTGGGGTGGGAGACCCCATAGCCGCATTGCATGAAACTCATGGGAATCTGCAGGGCGCCCAAACTATCCCGGGCGTCCTCCCCACTGGCGGGCCGTCGTAGGGTGGAATTCGGAGTCTGCTGTCCGTGGTCCCGAACCACCCTGACGATAAGTGATGGGATGGTATAAGGAGTTTTAGTGGGTAAGGCCCCTCTTCACCCGAGTCCCTGTCGAGGCCTTCGGACCTGGACAGGGAAGCGGGCGTAGGGGGGAGAGTCGCCACATAACCAGCGGGCTTCCTCAGGCCCGCTGTGTATCCGAAAATAGGATTTCTCCTTGTTTAAAAGAAAAAACCCTTAATAAAACGGTTCCTATGTACTGGCTGCTGACTAGGTTTGAAAATTAACCAAATAAACAAGCCCTGAGTGGCTGTACATTATTTATTTTAAATATTGTATTGGATTATTTTATTTTCTTGCAATCGAATTAAGCTCGGGAGTTAAAATACCTCGTTTTAATATGTCATTTTAGCAACTTGTGTATCAATCTACTATTAAAAACGGCTAGATTGAAAACTGATTTTATAAGTAAGTTCGATTATTCGCAAATTCAAGCGATTATTCAATATGAAGTTGAACCACCCGACACATTTTCCATTTCATTGGACTACATTGCTCATTAACAATGAGAACAAGAGTTCCAACACCTACTCATGCGTATTTTTTAAATTTTTCTATATTTTTATAATTTGACTCGTTATAGTGGCTGCATCGCAACACTACGGTATAGAACCTAAATAAAGGTACTCCTTTCACACCCTTTTGTAAACTTCTACTAAAAATACACAAAAGGTTTACAACTACTGATCCAAATAAATCACTTAGCAGCCATTCCAGCAAAATCGCGTAGATAAGTCACTTTACAATACACTAAACGAATTAGCAAACCCTTTACGTTTGACATACGATTCCGACTGAATGCAATCACGTGTAAACAAGCCAAAATCATAACAAAAAGCAAAATATGTTCACTCATGGCTGAAGACGCGCAAGCGCGTCACTTTAATGGGTGGCGGCTGACGCACGGAGGCGTCACAGAATATTTGTTAGCCGCCATGCAATAAAAGAGGGATACGCAATGAATCGGTTAAGGGTTAAGTAAAAGTCCGTCCGCTTATTAGCAGACACTAGCTTGAGTTGGCGTTAATATACCTACCGTCAAGCGTACTTTTAAAATTCCGTGTGCACGGCAGTTGCATTGTTCTACAATATTATTCTGTGATTCTACTTAAATAAATATAATTACGTAAGGCGAGAGTAGGACTTATTGTACATAGGAATAAAATTGCATCCAATCTGGTACAGGTATTGTTCTATATATATATATATATATATATATATATATATACACATATGCACATATATTTACATACATATATATACATATACAAAATATTATCTACATATTATTTTATTTATTTATCAATAATTATTTTATTATTATACATTATTATATTTTTATAGGCGATCTTTTAGGTAATCTTCCAGCGTGTAGTAGCATTTTGCAATAAGTAGGTCTTTCAGTTTTTTAAAGAATTATTTTTATGTGGGTATATTTTTTAAAGAAGTAGGTAATTTATTATATATTTTCACACACATAACTAACGGACTTTTAGAGTGTAAGTGAAGTTTAGAGGTTTGCAAAATTAATCTTGTTTGTGTTTTTGGCCGAAAAGAATATTTTGTGGGTATATCCTGTCTTTTAGTAAAAAATTCAAACCTATGCGCGGCGCACGTGTTTTGACAACGAGAACAATCCAAACTAAAGCTTTATAAGAAAGCCAGTAGTCGCTTATGCTTGAAACGGTTGTTAGCCGTCTCTTTCATACCGAAATAAACCTTTATTATTTAAAAACTCAAAATTACGGTACCGATATAAATTTGGATATCGGAATATTCCGGTAACCGCTATTTTTCGGTATGACGCCATACCGCTATATAAAGGTACCTTAATTTTTGGGTTATTCAGTCCCTGCCTGAGATATCGATATCGACACGAAAACGCCGATAAACAAAATTTTTTTAAATAACAAAGTGCTAAAAAAAAGTAACGTCGTTAAATCAAAAAATCTTTCAAATCAAAAAGTTATAATCCCATGACTTAAATGCCGTTAATTATAAATGCTAAACTATAATGTGGTTAAACACCACGTAACGTTTTTCAATAAAATTGGCGATTATCTCGAAATGTCACTTTTGCAGTTCACGGCATTTTAGTGTAGTTTAGGCAGCGTAGCAAATGGGAAGCGGTTGTCTCTGCCTACCACTCCTGGAAACGAGCTTTGTTTGTAAAATTATTTTATGAAAAATTATTATAAGTACTACTAGCAGACAGCCGACGACTTCGTTCGCATGGACCCCGTACCCCGTGACAAATTTTCAAAATGACTCTCCTCCCAAGAACACTTACTGTGACGTAACTATAATAGTTAGACATATGCTATCACGACACTTTTTAAATAAAATGTTGTGTTCTGCAAAGCCACTGTACATTATTTTATTCTATCATCAATAGTTTTCTTAGCGCACGCGATGTAAGGAATTTATTTGAGTTTTAGTAAGGATCCCTAATTTTTTTGAAAGTATAATATAGCCTATGTCACCCGGAGATAGTGTAGCTTCCCAACGGTGAAATATTTTTTTTAATCGAACTAGTAGTTTCGGAGCCTATTCAATGCAAACGAACAATCAAATGTTTCCTCTTTATAATATTACTAGCGGCCGCTCGCGGTTTCACCCGCGTGGTTCCCGTTCCCGTGAGAATATCGGGATAAAAAGTATCCTATGTGTTACAGATAGTTTATAACCTGGATTGTTAATCCAGGTTATAAACTATCTGTATGCCGAATTTCATCCAAATCCATTCAGTAGTTTTTACATGAAAGAGTAACAAACATCCATCCATTCTTACAAACTTTCGCGTTTATAATATCACTTTCCCGCACGCATATTACGCCAATATACTCTTTCGCGTGAACACTCCATATCTTGAGACGAATTTACAAAAAAAAACTCTATTAAAAACCGTATGTTTGTCCTTACAATTACAAAAGCAACATAAAAAGGAATAAGCCAAATAGGTGCAGCAGCTCTGATGTGATGCGCGAACTTACTTTGGCGCCAAATGAACGATTTTTAAATAAATAAATACCTAGTCAGTGTCATCTTAAGTGTGTTCGGTAGTTCAGTGTAGGTATGAAATGATAATTATACAAAAACAAAGCATACCTATTATGTCCTTGCCGCGTGGAAAGTTTCCTTAACATTTAGGATAGTACAGACAGGGTCGTTGGTAATCTTCTAATGAAAATTGTCAAAAAGAAACTACAAATATTATGATTATGATTATGAATAAAATCATCTAAGTTAGAGATGTTTGAAATTTGCTTAAAATTTAGGCAAGTAGGTACTTACTGTTCGAGAGTTTTCCTGCCATCCGGAAGCACTTAATGACTTGACTTATGTTATTAAGTGACATACTTAATTTATAATTGTCACCGATTCAAAAATATCACCCCTAGATAGGTCCATGGAATTAGCTTGCTTGGCTTCGAACACCTAAATATTGTGATAAAAGTTACTTGGACAAGCTTTGTTCGTATTTCGTACGATACGATACGACCTCTATTCCATAGTTATAAAACAAAACTACATCGTCACATCATATTAACTAGTCTAAATTCACGATTCGCATCACTTGTAGTTCATTGAGTAATAGTTTAGCTTTAACACGACTTACTACACGGTAGTGACGACATCGCCGTCTTAACACAAAGGTGTATTCGGCTCTACATGTGGACAATTGACCAACTAGGATGGCTCGGACGGGTTGACGAAAGAGTGTTTCGGAGAAGGGCGGGCGACCTCCACGCGTGTTGCAAGTAGTGACGCAGTGTGCAGTGTCTCGAGCGATGCTGTGGCAGCCTCAGCTCAAGCTAGTGCTAGACTAGTGTGTTAGTGAGCTGGCCATGCATCGGGTTGTTCTGTTGTTGTGCTTTTGCGGGGGCGTGCGCGCCGGCGCGGAGATCAATGGTGAGCTGGTTAAGTAATAGTTAAGTAAACAAACTAAGATTTTTTAACAATAATATAAGATACTTAGTTAGTTTTTAATATAGGTATTGAGTTGAATTAAATAATTAAAAAAACGACACTTGTAAAAATGTATGACGATTTTTTGAATTCAATTTTATTAGTATTTCAACTTTTTAAATGTCATGATATCCCACTGCTTAAAAATAAATAACCCACCACGCGGGCTCAGTGCGGGTTGGTAACCGGCCGGTTATTTTACTCCGATAAGACCTCTACAATTATTTACTATTAATAGTTTAAAAATTACAGTTATAATACATCGAGAGAATAAAGTGTTATAGATAGAAACATAAATAAGTTATTTAAACGGTTCAATACACATTAATTTTACTTCACTCGATCGCTAACAAATTTGATCGCAGTGGCTAGTTTCGATAGCTTTTCTTGTAAACACACAACAAAATACGTGATAGTAGGTCCTAACGGCTGTTCCTTGCCAAGCATGAAGGAGCTCAAACAATTTGTTTATATTATTATAACAATTGAAAATCTTTTGTTACACTGTATCATTTGCGACTCATGGGACAAGGAAGGTGTAAGAGTCGCAACCCTATAGTCGCTGCTCTAATGAGCCACTCCTTATGTACTATTTTAGTACTATGCCATTATTCGTATTCGAGTAGTGTTAATAAGAAATTCATTAAGATAACTATTAGCCGTGGGGCTCGCTACAAGAATAGGAATAAGGCATAGACTATGCCATGTTGGTGCACTGACAGGTTCTACATTGAAATAATTTATGAATGAAACTTAAAATTTTAATTATGAAAACTTAATGAGTACTTCGTGCTCGTGCACCATACATGATGTATTTATTTTACTTATTTGTTTTTGTAAGTGTAAATTCTAAACTAAACATATACAATATTATAAAAGAAAAGCTTTTCAGTACCAACCCCTCTCTTCCCTTGGGAGTCTGCACATACCGCACATCCAAGAGCATAGAGCGGAGATAACCTCAACACCTATGTATACGCAGAGCATACGTGCCATATGCAGTTGACATTTGTGGACTGCTTCTGTCTTGAGTGTATGTATGAAAACTGTCCTGTGTACATTTACATTTCTGCATATATGTTTAAATCCAGACACCCAGTTCTCTGAGTTGCCGCCGCTCTACGGTCTGGACGAATGGGCGCAGTGCCAGCGGCCGGGAGACGTCTGGTGTATGGTGGACGCGGAGCTGGTGGCGGACGGACCCTCAGACGCGCTGGCGCTGCTAAAGGCGAGTCATTCATTCTTCTTCTGCTTCTTGTTAAGCCTATAGTAACCCACTGAGTGTAGGCCTCCTCATATGCCCGCCACCTGTCCAGTCTTGGGCTTTTCTTAACCAGTTATTACCCATCATCACAGAAATAGATCTATATAGAAGCCGCATGTTAGCTCCATTGTATGAAAACCAAGTGTGTCACTTTTTTCTGTGTCAATTTAATAACAAAATTGCTTACCGAAAGGAAACTTGTTGATTATCTCGGATAGCCTTTCTGTACAGTTTTTACAGTTCGATACGACGCAAGTAGGTAGTATTTTATAAATTCTTCTTATGTCAGGTGCTGAGATCGGCTAAATGAAACGCGATCGAAAGATGGGACTTTACCATCCTCTATTGGCACGATTTTGACACGCAAAATTCGTACACATGCGGCTTCTATTTAGATCTGTTTCTGTGTCCCTCATTATTATTTTAGGTTAAAGTCATTCATTATTTTCGGTTTAACCCCTTCGCTATTCCGTCCGACCCCAAGCGCTCTCCACTTGACTTTGTATCGTGTTCTGATACACTTAGAGACTACTTTAGTATGAACAAGGTCGATTATTTCGGTTCTGTGGTACATTTTATGCATCGTGAACGCAAAATTTAACATGAACTGCGTTTAATATTTAAATTTTTTTTTTATTTCCGGAAGTTTAAATTCCCGCCAAATCGCACCTGCTGTCAAAATTTTTAGACATTTCGTTGCCAAGACTGAGAGGTTAAATAAATTTCAACCGCCTCTGTAGTCTAGTGGCTAAGGCACCGGTCTTAGACCCAGAGGTGCCAGGTTCGATTCTCAGCGGGGGGTACATCTTTGTGTATACTTGGTTTGGTTGGTGGTAGGACTTGTTAAGTCCGCCTGGCTAGCTACCACCGTCTTATCTAAAGTCTGCCGCCATTGAGATAGATAGCCAGTTCCTCAGTGGTTGAGGATTCCGGGTGAAGCGCGCTACCACTTTTGACATTATCGTCACTTACCGTCAGGTGATGAGATGAAAGCCAAGTGCTTTCCAGTAGAGGATAATAAAGAGGCTCAAACGTAGACACTTTCTGTGGCCGTCACGGGACACTATCATACAAAGAAGCGGTTACGTTTCCGTATCGGCAACTGAACGCACTGGTAGGGATTTTAACTACTGCACTGCCATCTTACGACAACATCCGGGATTAACGGCTTTACGTTCCTTCTCAAGCACGGAACTCTTAACTATTAATTAATTATATTGCCTATAAGACCGCACGTGAAGGTTGTTAACTGTGATGTGACACATGCTGTGCACAACCTACTTCTTCTACAGCCTGTGACCACCCAATGATAAGTGTAGGTCGCTCTTTTTCACGTCACCTCTCTCAGTTGGTAGCGATTTCAGACCAGGGGCCATACCAACAACTCTTAGAGCAGTGTCACTTTAATCTCACTATGCAAACTGCCATGCGAATTTTGCATTCCAAGTGATATTGTTCAGCCAACCCTAGGTGTGGTGTGCAAAAAAAGATTCAAAACGGCCCCGGCGGCGCGGCGCCGGACCGCGTGGAAACTGCTCCGCGTCTGCTCTACGCTGCCCGGTAAGTCAGCTGGCAGGTCTCTATACTACAAACTCAATGAAGAATGTTTGCAAACAAATTTGTTGTGCAAATTTCGAGTTTCACTTGGATTGCAAATTTTGCATTCCAAGTGATCTCATTCAGCCAACCCTAGCTGTGCTGTGGAAAAAAGTCTGCGGGACTGTATGCTTATTAATAGTACATGTCTCAGTTTTGCACTAAGTACATAATAAATATGTAACAAAACAATCACGGATCGGTTTGGGACGTGCATGTAATGTGACAAAAATGTTAAAACAACTCTTTAACAGTACACACAAAGTGATCGCCACTGCAATAAGTAAGTTATATATAAATATTCATCATTACACAAAAACAATTAGCAAAAAACCCTGTGTAAGTACCTATACGTCAACGATCGACGTAAACAATGTGTCTGCAAATTATTTGACACTTGTAACAACGTGTCTGATGTAAACAAGTTTTTGTTTAACTTTTTCTTCGTCGTTGTTTAATTTTGGATACATAATTACGGTACTTTCGAAATGTTTACATATTTAAGTAGGTGCAAGCATAGGTACCTATGTAGAAATACCTAAATCCTACACGTTCCGAGGTTACACTTTCTTCATTCGCTATAGCATTTCTTAATTGTACGGAGTTCACGGCCGCAAGCCCAAAGGTCGGTTGAAGTCACTTCATCATAAAGTTATTTCATTATTCGTATTCGTCGTAAACAGAAGTTTAAGGCAAATTACTCATACCAAAAGCTGGTAAGAAACGACGCGGGACACGTCTGTCTATTTGTCTGTAATTAATCGAATAATGCTTAAATTACTCTCAAGAAAAAGTCATAAATAATCCGGTGTCACTAGGTGTTTGTACAAAGAAATGTCAATAATTGTTTACAAACATTCCTTTATTTTATATTTATTATTGAATTCGACTATAGTGTAGAGCACAGGCAGAAGCGGGGCGTTACTTCGCGGACCCGCGCTCATATTTCCTGTATCATAGTTCATATTGATGACTTCCGTGTGACCTAGTCCTGACAAAATTACGAACACAACAAAAAAAGAATTAGCGAAATAGGTGGAGCCGTTCTGTAGTGATGCGCGTTTTGTACGCGCATTTCGGCAATTGTTTTTATTAATATAGATTTATATCGTTCTTTGATTAAAGAGGATTAAGAAAGTTGTAAAAGAAAGAGTGAATGAAAAACAGATAATGCTAAAAGAAAGGTGTGACTTAAAACTCTGTGACAACTTCCGAGACATTACAAAATTGTTTTGGAAACAAGCAAATATGCATCGAAGTGGGTCACACAAGTCCAGAATTAATGTGATAAGAGACGAAAAAGGTGAGCTAGTGACAGATGAAGAGAAAGTACTTAGAGATTGAAAGAAATATTTTGAGAGTTTGAGGCGGGTGGCTCTATGCCAAAAGCCTCAGATAAAACTATAGAAGATGCAGAAGAGACAGAAGAGAGTGGAAGTGGCATGTACATAAATAATGAGTGCGATGAAAAGTATTAAAAAAGGAAAGGCAGCAGGTTAGACAGGATGAGTGTTGAAATGCTGAGAGTTGGGAAAGGACTGGTTGCATCCTGGTTGTATCTAATCTTCAATAAGTGTTTGGATAGCGGCAAAGCACCAGAATACTGGCGTAAAGCTGTGGTCGTGCCGCTGCACAAAGGAAAGATTCATGCAAGGATCCTAAAAACTACCGGGGGATCAGCCTTTTCAGCATTGTCAGCAAGTTGTATGCAAAGATATTGATTGAAAGGGTGATGCACAATTTTTTTTATATTTTTTATTCTACAACGGGTAAGCGGTTGGCTTTCATCTCACCTGATGGCAAGTGACGATAAGGCCGAAGGTGGAAAATTGATCAGAGTATTTGGGATGTGCAAGCGGGATTTAGAAAGGGAATAGGATGCACGGATCAGGTCTTTTCCTGAAGGTGCTTAACTGAAAAACACCTGGCTAAGCACAAAAACTTTTACTGTGCCTTTGTAGATCTGGAGAAGGCCTACGATCGAGTCGACAGGAAGGAACTATGGAAGGTGTTGTCTGATTATGGATTGGAGAGCAAACTAATTCATGCACTGCAATCTCTTTATGAGGATTGCCGTGCCTGTGTCAGGGATAACGGCGCATACACTGATTGGTTTGACATCTCTAGAGGTGCCAGACAGGGACGTGTTGCGTCACGCATGACTCTAATCTGTTTTTGGACTTTTGTACTTATAAAAGGCCTGAAGGAACGTGACTGTGGAGTTATAATGAATGGGACCCGTATCAATTGCCTCCTCTACGCTGACGACCACGTTATACTTGCGTCCTCTGAGGGGAGTTACAAAATATGGTGTCCGTTATGAATGATGATTTTGTGAGAAAGGGGATGATTAAGTCAATGTATCAAAGTCGTAAGTGATGGTGTTTGAGAGAGATGAATCTGTCTGTACGATAAAGATAGGCGGCGAGAAAGGGAAACAAGTGCGTCAGTTTGTTTATTTGGGGAGTTGGTTTACAAGGGATGGAAAGTGTGAGGAAAACATAGAAAGACGAGTTAAGAAAGAAATTCAGTGATTGGTGTTTTTCATACGGTTATGAAATTAGGCGATAGAAAAGTTGGTGAATTAGGTGATAGAAAGGTGCGGTCTAAAAGATGGTATAGTGACAAAAATTCAGAAAGGAATGCTCCAGTTGTTTGGTCACTTAGAAAGGATGAGTGAAAGTTGAATTTTAAAAGAGATATATTGTGCGAATGTGGAAGGAACGATTGCGCAAGGGCGTCCCGGAAAAACCTACGCGGACCAGTTAGAGGTTCTGCAAAAAATGGCTGGTGTACCCAGTCACAAAAACTGCCGGGCGTACATGAAAAGATTGATGGATTTGAATGAAGCGAAAGAAGTGTGTAAGGACTGTAGCAGATGGTGATCCATAGTCTCTGCCTACCCCTATGGGAAACAGGCGTGAGTATATGTACGTATGTATGTGTGTACTATCGGGGTCACCGTCGCTTTACCAGTTTGCAGCGATTTTCGTATGAAGCGCACCGCCCGCCCGGGTGCGTGCCCGTACCAAATGGCCAATAACAAATTATGGTATTTTCCTCCAACCACGGTCTTTTTTTTCCACCTTGTATGGTGGATATATACTTCATAAGTATAATTCATATTGTTAACATTATGTACCACTCCAGAGACTGGTTTGTGCAAGGGATTTTGGCCTTTAGTAAAGCGACGGAGTCTGCGATAGTACATCTGCACATGTGCTCAGCGTGATCCCATGGTGGTCAGCCCATCGCCGCTTTAAGCAGTTGGATGTATGCGAAGGGGTTGTTAGTATTCATTCAGTGAGCCGCAATACCGCTTTTTGAGTGTGTCCAGGCCTTTATACTTTAGTGTATCCAGGCCTTTATACTAATAGATCAACAAACGTTTTCCCTTGACTCTCGCGGTGAACTCTGAAGGCAGTCCGGATCATAACTCGCCATGGGATGTCGTTTGACGCGATCAATTAACGGTAATGGTGATGACTGATTATATTGCTTTTTGTTGCTATTGTTTGTTATGTGGTTCATTTACCACCTGTCAGAGGTCTCATCATTCAGGCTACTAAATCTTAGCCCCATCGCTCATACTTATTTTGCGTAACACGGAACGGGGGATTTAAGTTACTCGCGTCCGTAGGTTTACCATTGAGACCCCTGGGTGGTGCTAAATGAGTGACACTGACAGTGGTAGAGCCACGCTGCGTTGCAGCACGCATTGGGCCGGCTCGCCCGGGGTAATACCACCCTCTCACGACTATCCGGCGTGAAATAATGATTGCACTTGGTGCTGTTGTGTTTCGTCCGGCCAGAGAGAGTTCCAGAGGCCCCTTCCCCCCCCCCCTCACAATTCCTTCCTTAACCCTATTCCTGGTTTTGCGGGTGTCCATGGGCGGCGGTGATTGCTCTCTCCATCAGGTGACCCGCTTCCACGTTTGCCTCCTTGTTATAAAGAAATAAAAACAAACCTGATTAAAAATATTTGGCGGTAGCAAGTAACAACTATTTTATAAAAACTATAAATAAGTTGCCCTTGAGTGCACTCATTTTGTAATTCTGTGAAAGTCGTTTTACATGTTGTTATGATATTTAATAAAGCTCGGTAAATAAATTAAATCTAAAATACGAATAGAATATAGTATGAATACAGTTTAGACAGTTTTAAGCACATACAAATAATAAAAGATAAACAAATATCGTAATTTCCATTCGTCATTCAAAAGGACTTATTGGGCAAATGATATTTGTAATAGCCGCCGGTGCAAGCGATTGCTTGCGTTACATCAAGACGATCGACCTTCGCAGTGAACCGGTCGCGGCGGCGGCACGGCGTGGGGAAATGACCAAAATATGGGCCAATTACCTCTTGCTGTTAAATGCTCAGAAAATAACTAAGAATAGATTAGGAAGGATAACTATATGCTTAATCTTCATTATTTTTAATGAAATTAAGGGTAAGTTAACCCATGAAACTGAACAACTTTCCTCAAGAAACCTATGTGCAAAAATGACAAAAAAGTTGCGACCTCCCATACAAAACTGTCTGATCAGCTTTCAACAAATAGTATGTGAGGTCGAAATTTTTTGGTCATTTTTGCACATAGGTTTCTTGGGTAAAAGTGTTCAGTTTCATGGGTGGAACTCACCCTTAATTTCATCAAAACAAATAAAAATTAAGGGTGTATACTGTATATAGTCATGCACTTACGACTATTCTCAAGTCAAAAACTAGGCAATGTTGACCGTAAAAGGAGTGCTACACCACAGTCCACGTTTCACCAAATAACAACTGCACATGTGCTCAACGTGATATGTGGTGAGCCGTGTGTATTTGTGACGATGTATGTGTATTGAGTCCGTCAGTCGCCTTTTACGACACTCAAGGGAGGAGACGATTTGGTAGCACCACCCAGCTCTACATGGTAGCAGTAGATCTGCCGCAGATATTTTGAGTACGAGTCCTGAGTGCGAGTTCAGAAACGGCATTTATGCAGGCCATCATGAATGGGTGCGCTTGTTACCGTGCTTGTTCCACGGTGTGGAGCGATCTCGTTATTTTGGACTGCATCGGCTGCTTACCATCAGGCAGGATGTGGTCACGGTGACGAGTTACAGTATAAAAAAAACTTATACATATTAATTGCCTCTGTGGTCTAGTGGCAAAGCTCTTAAAGGGTTCGATTCCCAGCGTGGGGTACCTACATCTTTGTGTACTTGATTTGATAGGTGGTAGGGCTTGTTAAGTCCGCTTGGCTAGCCACCACCATCTTATCTGAAGTCTGTCGCCATAACAACAATGTTAATAGTATTGTTGTGTTTCGACAGTTTAGATTTAGAGATAAGATAGCCAGTCTCAGTGACTGATGATTCCGGATGAAGCGCGCTTCAACCTTCGGCCTTGTCGTCACCATCAGGTAAGACGAAGCAACAAGCATGCTTACTTGTTGCGGACAAAAAAAATACGTGTATTTGTAGAGTCAATAAAGTCTATTTCAACTCTTGACAAACTCTTCTAGTATCGGTTACACACTTTTCACATCGTACAATATCAGTTACATTTCTGGCTTGACCACAGTATATTAGATTTGTACATAAAATCATTTCATATTAAATATCCTCATTTATTTAATAGTTCATATACTCCTGGCGCCGTTTTCGTGGACTTAATTCGGTCTTTATAATGTTTTATTACCCATTGAGGAAAGAACCACCAAAGTCTTTGTAATTACCTATGACGATTCATCTGACAAATTGTTTTCGCCCCTTGCCAGAGTATACGTAAGGGCGGTTACAGACCAGCGTTTTTTTCGCGGTATAAGCTCGCATATGCTTACTCGCCAACCCGCGCGTCACGTTCTGCGCTTACAAAAAACAGGCGCTTAAAAACAAGTCGAACATTTCCGGCGTTTGCGTCCGTGTTGCAATTGCAAACGGCGGCGCCCTTCCAAAAACAAGCTTGAACGCGCCGAAATAACGATGGTTTGATATTTGAAGCCTTCGCACTACGTAAGGCCAATATTTTGTTTTTTACCATTGAAAATGGTTATCAGATGCAAATCGCCTGAGACGTATTTTTGGCCACAGCTCAGAGAATTTTAGGAGGATCGAGCTGGAAATAGTACCAAGAGTTGAGGAATTTATCGAAACACGTGTAAGCGTTTGAATTTTAAAAATCAGCTGGTAACGTTTTTTGGAATTTTAATCAAGTAAAAAAAAAGAGTTTTTTGGGGGGTGTTTGTTTACTAAATTGTAAATCTATATATATAAAAATGAAACCCGTTATCCGTTGTCACGACATCACGCGTGAACGGCTGGACCGATTTCTCTAATTCTTTTTTTGTTGTGTTTGTTATTGTCAGGAGAAGGTTCTTATGAAAGAAAAAAAAACACTTTTTTTAAATATTCATTATTAACACAGGACAACGTCTGTCGGGTCAGCTAGTATTTCGAACAAAAACAGACTTAAGAAAAAATTAAAAAAGGGTCCTAAGGTATTAGTTTAGCTTCAAAATAGCGTTTTTTTTTTAAATCGGTTAATAATTATTGTGACCTTTTTAGGTGGTCCATTTAGATTTGGAATTGTAGAAAAACGGGTACGAGGACTTTTTTTTATTTTGACTCGTCATAGTGTCTGCATCCTGCCTAATGGTAAGCGACCGATGCAGTCCAAAATAATGAGAGCGCTCCCCACCGTGGAATAAGCACGGTAACGAGCGCACCCATTCATGACGGGCTGCCTTGTAAGTTGTGTCGTTCCGCGATTATTTAAAAAAAAACATATGGCTTTTTCATCTTTTTGAATTTAGAATTCAAAAACAAAATAATGATTTTTTTAGTCGAATAGTTTTAGCGTCTGTTCAAAGGTGACAAGTCGGTTGTAAAACTGGAAATATCAAAGGAAAATATGCGTGCGATAATATTCTACAACTTTCAAAGGAGATTATCGCGAATTCAGTGCTTTGAGGAGATCACTTCTGTGTTTAGTGATGCAGCACCATGTCTTATTACTGTAGAACGCTGGTATTTAGAATTTTAACGTGGGCACTCTAACCTCAGTGACAAGACTGACAAGCCACGTGAAGGCCGTCCAAAAACCACCGTGACGCAAGAGAATGTCGACGCCGTGCGGCAGCGAATCGTCGAAGATCGTCATGTGATGTGACATACCGTGAAATAGAGGCATCCGTGGGCATTTCAGGGACTACTATCCAAAAAATCCTGCACGTAGAACTTGGCTTAAGAAAGTTGTTCTCTCGTTGGATACCACATTTTCTCAGCGACGACCAAAAACAGCACGTGTTAGATGGTGTCGCAAAACTCTGCAGCGATTCAACCGAGAAGAGTCAAAACACGTTTATAATATGGTTATTGGTAACGAGTCTTAGATATATGCTTACGATCCAGATTCCAAGCAGCAGTCAACTGTCTGGGTCTTCCAAGATGAGCCAAAACCGACCAAAGTCATACGCTCACGAAGCACTTAAATAGAATGGTTGCCTCGTTTGTGGCAAAGGGTGGTCACGTCGCCACTATTGTACTAGAAGATCGCAAGACGGTTAACGCTGTTTGTTTGCCACAAGTCATTACATAGTTTCGAAGAAACCACTCAAGACGTCGTATGATACTGCACCATGACAATGCAAGTTCGCACACCGCCTGCCAAACATAAAGATGTTTTTGAGCATCCAAAAGGTCGAAATTTTAGATCACCCACCTTACAGCCCTGACTTGAGCCCTAAAGAGTTTTTTAAGTTCCCCAAAATTAAGCAAAGTCTAATAAAATCTAATAAAATTAATAAAAAGTATATTAAATATCGCGGAGAATTCTTTGAAAACCAATAAATGGTAATAATCTATTAGATTGTCTATATTTATTTCAAACGATACCACTTAAAAGGCAGCTATTTCCGTATATAAAAGTGATGTAGCTTTTATTGTTATTGACCGATCGTCATGGCTTTGGTGTAAAAAGATGCGGATGCAGGCGAGAAGTGCATTCGAGTTGGAATTTCGAAAACCTAAGTGAAATGAATTTCACATAGGTCGTAGAAGAAAAGACATGTTATTCTCTGTTTTGTGCAGTGTTATACATTCGTATGTTATTATTCAGCTTGTAATGAGTTATTCAAAAAGATTTTTCTCTTTCGTAATTTAAAAAAAAAAAAAATTGAGTGTTACTTTACCTAATCATACCTAATCATCAGTTGGAGTACGGAGCCTTATAAGTCCCCGTGCTTCACCCAGGTGGAGAACCTAGGTGAAGCACGGGTCCGAACCCAAAAAATTACAGATTTCGCCGTCCGCACAAGAATCGGAGCATTGAAAATGAATACAAAAATTAACAAAAAAAATTTATTTTGAATATCACATTATAAGTAAGTTATTTATAAATTATTAAGATATATTTTTTACATTTTTCTAAATTCCAATAAAAGTTACTAGCCGATTTTCAAAATTCAAACGCTTACACATGTCTTGATAAATTCCTCAACTTGTGGTACTATTCCTATATCGATCCTCCCAAAATCCTTGGAGCTATGGCTAAAAATACGTCTCAGGCGATTTACATCTGATAACCATTTTCAATGGTAAAACACCTAGACCCGAAATCCATTTAGAGAAACAGTTTTTCTCTAATTTGACCTGACCGTGAATTAAACCCGGGACCTCAGAGATGGCGCGACTCAACCACGGAGGTCGTCAGGTTCAATCCCAATAATTAAAAATAATCAAAGATTTCGTATTCCCTGCAAGAATCAGTTGGAGCACGGGACCATATAAATCATCATAAATCATAAATTTATTGTTTCTCATGTAGTTTGACAGGGTGTTACAAATATTAAAATAGAGTATCATACATGACCCAATTTGGGCATAACAATATGGAATTGAATTTAGAATACAGCACACAATACAAAATAAAATAATTGAAACATCAAAACAACAATAATTATTATCATCAAAAACACAATTTAAGTAGCTAGCATAAACAACACTTGAGTCAGATAAAAGGAATAGATACGGTCCATGATGTGAAATACAGTAATTTAGGTTAGGCTAGACAGTTCAGCAAGCTTTCTATCTATGCCATAATGACGAGTCCCCGTCCTTCACCCAGGTGGAGAACCTAGGTGAAGCACGGGTCCGAACCCGATTTTTCCATGTTTATGTACATTTATCCGTTATCTTACCATATTAACGAGTTTCAAAAGAATACTTATCTTGGTCTAGTTAATTGGTGTGAGCGTAAACAAATTTTATTTATTATTTTTAAACCAAGAATTCTCGCGTTCAACCGAGCATCTATCCACTCGGCTACCGACGATACGCCTCTAAAATAATTATCTGAAGAAATGATTGACATTTGTTTGTGCTAGTGTCACTCGGGTTTTTTTACTGTTTATTGAAAGAGAGACATTGTTCGTTTTCTCGTGAATCTCTCTAAAAACAAGTAAAAATCCGAATGACACTAGATAATTGTAAAAATAATTGTGAACATTTTGTTTTTGTAATAGGTGAGTAATGTAGTCGTAAGTAGTTGGAGTACATTGCATCGCTACTCTGCTTATTTAAAACGAACTCTCGAGGAGCTTGATGGAGCAGTGGCTAGCGCGTTCGGCTTGCGATCTTGCCCGCTAAGAAACTTTCGCAATGGCGATGGTCGATGGATGGGTGACCAATTTAAAAACATCTCGAGATCCTCCGTGCTTCGGAAGGCACGTTAAGCCGTTGGTCCCAGTTGTTGTCGTAAGAAGGCAGTCGTTAAAATCCACCAACTACATTGAGCCAGCGTGGTGGGTTATGGCCCAATATCCCCACGTGCTATTGTCCACGTGGGAGGCCTGTGCCCAGCAGTGGGACGTTTAGAGGCTGATAATGATGATACTGAAACCAGCAAAGCAGTGTACTGTACCACTAAATTACTGGCCTAGTGTATTGCGAACAGGGTATAATACTGCCTTGAAGGTAACTAAACGTTGATAAAATGACTACCTTAGGTGGGAATTGAACCCACGTTCTCCGCTAGGGTTTAAATTCCTTCTAAGGTAGCCTATTTTTCACCGTTTCCAAGATTATTTGAGCGTTTTTAAAAAAACAGTAAAACAGCCTTGTATATATTATACATGATGTCCCAGAAATCAACGTTAAGCCGAAAATGGGCAATAGGCTAAGTCGTGTCAGTTATTAGAAAAATATGAAAAAAAATCTTGGTCATGTACTTTTCAAATTATAAGGATTTAAAAATAAATTCTAAAAAATACATTCTGCGATGATCTTTCATGTCCTGTGACTACAAATATTAACTTTTCGTCAGTTTTTTTGTGTGATTTAACCCTTCTGTAAATTACAGTTAAAAGTTAAAACATATCTGCCTCAGTTTTAAATAAAATATTAGATTTGTGCCAAACATTGATCCAAAATAATTACATCAACAAACTTTAACCGACTGTACTTTAAAAAAAATGTACTACATTGTTTTGGTAAGTAACATTAAAAATGGCGCGTTTAGTATGGATTTTAAAATGGTATGACACTTACTAATTGCTACTTCTTAAATGAGAAAAAAATTAAATTAAATTGTTAGATTCCTTTAGTTATGATTTTTATTAAAACAGATTCACAAGGTTTTAGTATAACAAATGTTCGGACTGTTTGCCTTCAGCTGCAATGCAAGCTCTACATCTCTTTAAAAATGATCGCGTAATAAGACGGGAGTATCTTCTCGAGTTGATTTAAACAACGGCTTCGGCAATTCTTTGGCGCAGCTTGTCTAAATCTTGAATAGGTTAAGAGTACACTTTTTCCTATAATCGTACCCCAGTAAAAGAAATCTAAGGGGTTTAAGTCAGGTGAGTGAACAGGCAGGCCACGGAATTAAATTATTTTCAAAGAGATGTATAGCTTGCATTGCAGCTGAAAGCAAACAGTTCGAATATTTGTTATAAAACATTGTAAATCTGTTTTAATAAAAATCATAACTGAAGGAATCTAACAACTGAATTTTATTTTTTTTTCCAATTAAGAAGTAGCAATTAGTTAAGTGTCATACCATTTTAGAATCCAGACTAAACGCGCCATCTTTTTATGTTACTTGCCACAACAGTGTAGTACATTTTTTTTAAAGTGCAGTCGGTTAAAGTTGGTTGATGTAATTATTTTGAATTAATGTTGGGCACAAATCTAATATTTTATTTGAAACTGAAAAAGTTATGTTTTAACTTTTAACTGTAATTTATAGAAGGGTTATTCATGGTTACATAACAGAAAAAAAAATTGACAAAAGTTATTATTTGTAGTCACAGGACTTGAAAGATTATCACAGGGTGTTAATTTTAAGGACTTATTTTTAAATCCTTATAATTTAAGAAGTACAAGACCAAGATTTATAAAAATATTTTTCCAATAACTAACACAAATATTACGAGGTACCTACTAGTTTAACCATTTGCCTAGCTATTTTATCTTAGTGTATTGTATTAAAAACATAAATTATTTTTAATGAAGCTAACAAATTAAATTCAATGTCATTTCTAGCACTCTGAACCTTAATTATTGTTGTATTATCAATGCAGTACAAACGCATTTAATAAAGTGCGAGTGTAGTGTCAAGGGTGTGCCAGCGTCAATGTGTATTTGACCTCAAAGCGAATCGTAAAAGTATTAGAACTCTAATGGCGGCTCCACATTAGTGCCGTGAAGCTCCGTAAACAGGCGTGAACGTGAATGTGGATGGTTTTCGCGGGGTTCTCGCGCGTTCACGCGTACAAATCCACATTCACGAGCCCGTGCCAGTTTATCAAAGAAGAAATTAATCAGTTTACTCCAGACTATACTTTGATCGGTTACGATGTATTTCAGTCATCCACCGTCTTCTTTTTTCCAACGCTTTCTATAATGTTTTGGACGTCTAAATAGTATGTTGCCACAGCAAACAAAGTTATTGCAGCAGCAGCTTCTACGTCCATTTCGCGGCGGGTATCATGAGGAATGTCTCCACCTGAAAATCATCTCACATCATATATTATCTGCTCATAGTCGGTCGACTGACCGCAAATGAAAACTTAAAAAAAAACATATGTACTATCGGGTCACCGTCGCTTTACCACTTTGCAGAAATTTTGGTATGAAGCGCACCGCCCGCCCGGGTGCGTGCCCGTACCAAATAGACGACGCGGTGTGCAAGGGATTTTGACCTTTAGACTGGTAAAGCGACGGAGTCCGCAATAGTACCTACTTATTTAACCTAACATTGCGCTGTATTCTATATCGTCAATTAAAGCTACCTGTTTGAAAGTGGTACTCTCATTAAGTCTATACTGAAAAAAAAATATGAACTTGTTAATTTTACGATTGTTTTTACAACTAGTTGGCTAATTGTTATAGTTCACCTGTTATTTAGATATGTTATTTAGAGTTTATTTAGTTTCGCGAAGTTGCCGTTTCGCGAAGTTGGCGTTTCGCAAAGTTGGCATTTCAAGAATTTGGCATTATGAGAAGTTTGCTATTTGCGAGCGGTTGGCATTTTGCGAAGTTGGCATTCTGAGCGTAAACGGGTCAGCGAAAATTCCGGGCCCTCGCGGTGCGGGGTCCGGGGTAATTCGTAAGCGCCATTCACTATTTTATCAAAAAGTTAATTTAAAAAATGTTTATTTTTTTGAAAATCCAAAACACTCAAGATATAATAAAGCTAAATACATATGTGTTTATGATTTTATAGGAATTATTATTGTAAAACACGGTCGTAATGTGTTAGATGAAATTTTAGAGGTAGCTTCAGGATTTTTTTTCTATTGTGCATAATGTTTCCAATCGTGTTTTGAAAACAGTCATCCCCTCACACATAGGTTCTGTAACACATATTGAAAATTTCAGTGCAAAATATCTATAATATATTGAATAATAACAGCTAAGTAATAGAAAACAGCAATTTTTTCCGTTTTCACCGCCTAACCAAGTAAGTGGAAAAGTTATTTCCAAAGTCGGGTTATTGGATGTGTAACGGAATTAAAACATCTCGAGCTCTTTCGTGCTTTGGAAGGCTGGTTAAACCACTTGAGGCTAGCGTCCTCATAAAAGAACGGACATGCCGTAAGTCCCAGTTGTGTAGGCCATGGGGGAAGCCTTGTGCCCAGTAGCGGGACGTTTAAAGGCTCTTGAGGATGACGACGAAGACATGCAAATATGAGCAATTCAATTTTATTTATATTGATTTAAAAACATCTGTTCGCTTTGATAAGGGTATAGTTTATCGAAGACTAAGTAACACTTGCCTTAACGTTTACAGGAGTACTCGCAGGAGACGCTGAAGCACTACAACCGGTCTCAGGTGCACCGCGGGCTTTGCGTGTCACGCTGCGGGGCGCAGGTCGAGGGCGGGGCGCAGTCCGAGAGCGGAGCGCCCTGGGTCGGCGCCGCGCAAGCCTGCCTGCAACGAGAGCTGGCCAAGTACAACCTAAACGTATGTATCCTTCTTCTTCAGCGTATCATCGACCACTCCTGGACGTACTAATGTGGTCCAGGTTGGCCTTGCGACAGCCTTGATGTCGGTCCAATGAGTAGGAGGCCTGCCGACGCTCCGCGTTTCCGTTCTTGGTCTCCAGAGTAGAACGCAGTTGCTCCACCTCTCATCATCACGAAATGTATCCTACTAATAATATAAACGCGAAAGTTTGTAAGTATGGATGGATGTTTGTTACTATTTCACGTAAAAACTACTGAATGGATTTGGATGAAATTCGGCATACAGATAGTTTATGAATTGGATTAACACATAGGGTACTTTTTATCCCGATATTCACACAGGAACGGGAACCATGCGGGTGAGACAGCGAGCGGCCGCTAGTAAATAAATAAATTAATACGCGCTATTATTCCCAAACGGTTCGTCAGAGACTATTAGGCAATGAGGAGCGCAAAATCATTTTTCATGCGCACATCGTGATGGGCAGTAAGTCCATCGCCGACTTAGGCTGTTGGATGTATGTAATGTATTTTGTAATGTAATTATTTCAACAATAAATTAAAAAAAACAACTAAATAATTAAATGGAAGAGCTGATATTTTTTTGAGAGAGAGAGAGAAAAAATAATAGGAAATTAATAAAAGTACTGTGTTAATAACAGTGAGAATAACTAAAACATAACGAAATGATAAGGTTCGCTATTGTAACGTTATATAACAACATCGTTATTTTCCGTTGTTTTTTTCCCTATAATAATCCTTCCCATAATGTGATGGCCAAACCAATTCCATAGGTTCAAGCGCAATCACAATTTAGCTGCATAATGATCGATTGTTGGCCGCTGCGACCTCCGGCGCGTCTCGCTCGTATGAAATAAGTTCCGCCTTTAATTATTGAACAACTATCATGCGGCGACCTTGCTAAATATTAAGGGAACTATTTCAAATAACAGTTATTTTTATACTTGATGCAAGTGACTTCAGGGCCAGCGACACTTTGGTTTAAAAAATAAACGTAAGATAAGATAAGATAAATTTATTTGTTCCAAAGAAAATACATCCTTAAAATGTTAGTGCTGTTAATTACACTAGTTTAGTAATGTTAGTATACATTAACTTGATACTTTAAAACAAAAAAAATATATATTTTGGTACTTTACAAATCACTAGTACCTAAGCTAGGCCGGGCCTGTTATTTAGGTACTAGAATCTTCTATTTTGCCAAAAAAATAATAATTAATGCTACTTATCGAGGCTTATCAATAAAAAATATTAATAAAAAAATAAAAAAACAAATAAAACTATAGGCAGAACTTATGCATCCGAACACAATTATATGTACGTACACAACCCTTCTCCCATTTTCGTTCTAAAATATGTTTATACAATGCAAAATAAAGTGCACTTGCTAATAAATTATCTAATAAACTATTTGGTATACAAAATTATCTAACAATGTGGAATAAATTTTCGACTTCATCATACGATAGTGACTTTAGCCATTCAGTCATCTTAAGTTTACAATTATGGTTATTTAGTGGATATATATATCAACGATTTTATTAATTTTATTATACAGAAAAGGTCCTAGAAAACATTGAAATTTATGAATAAAAAAGGTTCTAAAAACATTTTTGGGGCAAACGTCGTATTTCCTGCGCGTGTCTGCTGTTTGAGGTGTATAATTTAGTTTTTTGTGTTGCATAAGGATGGTATTGATTACAAACAATTGCCTTACTGACAAAACATCACACAGTGCATGCAGTTCACGAGTTGGAAATCTATACGGCTTAAACGCCATAACCCTAAGCAGCGCACGTTGGGCTCTTTCTGCTGTGATCATGTGGGATTTGTTAGCTCTACCCCAAGCTACTAGGCAGTACGATAATATGGATTGTGCCAAGGCAAAGTAAATGGTTTTTATCAGTTTTTTATCTGCTACATAGCGAAGTGATTTAAAAACATACATGAGTTTGCGGGTTCTCTCAGATATCATGTGAATATGTGGTTTCCAAGTTAAAGTTTGGTCTAAGAGGACACCGAGATACTTAATACAAATATTTTGCTCCAGAGCATACATACACATACTAATAATCACGACTATTATCCCCGAAGGGTTAGTCAAAGACAATGCAATGAGGACAGCAAAAGTAGTCCCCTACCATAGTCCACTTTTCACCAAATAGCGACTGCACATGTGATCAGCGTGATAGGGAGGGGGGGTTTCATCGCTTGCTGTTGTATGAATGTGCAGTCTTTAGTCCGTTAGTCGCCTTTTACGACACCGAAGGAAAAAGAGGGGGGGGGGGGGATTCTTTCACCGCTACACGGTTAAAAATTGACTTAAAAAAGTTAGACACGCGCTGTAAAGAGTTCCATATTTTGCCTATAAACGTCCCACTGCTGGACACAGGCCTTTCAACATGGACAACGGCACGTGGGGAGATTGGGTCCCATCCATCCATCGCAGCCTGTATTGCGTCCGCCTTCAGACATAGGCCTCCTCTCCATTCCTCCATGCCTGACGATCCATTGCTGTCTGCATCCAGTCTTGGCCGGCTTGTTGGCAGATGTCGTCCTTCTATCTCATGGGTGGTCTGCCTCTACTGCGAGTATTGGCACGGGGTCTCCATTCCACAGTTCGTCTTGCCAAGCTACCATACTCCATCCTGGCAATGTGTCATGCCTATCTCCACTTCCTGCCTTCGATCTCCTCTACCACAGAGATATTGAGCCATAGACCCACAATGCGGGGCGGTGGGTTGTTACGAGGACGATTTTACGACAACAACTAAACTAGCGCCGAGAGTTTCGCAAGCTTTTGAAGCACGGGGGAGCTTGACATTTTTTATTAGTTTATTGTTGTTTTTTTTAAATACTGTATTTATACATACATACAAATGTATATTCACGAATATTATCCCCGAAGGGTTGTCAGCGACCAGGCATGTCCACATTTCACCAAATGATAACTGCACATGTGCTCAGCGTGACAGGTGGTGAGCCCATCGCCGCTCTATGCTGTTGGATGTACTTTTTGAGTTTTTGTTGCGTTTTATTTTGTACAGACTCAACTGTATGCAGGCCAATCCGTCCTTGAGAAAATAGAAACGTATAATATGTTTATGCGAGTCACTTACCGCGTGACTCCAGCGTGACTCCATTCAGAGTCAGCCTGGCTTTCTGCCAATAAGGCCAAAAAGCCGATGTCAATGCTAACGAAAGGTAGTATTAAAATGCGGATTTAGATATGTGAAATAACCGTCAGTTTATTTAACTTGCAGTTATTTATTTATTTATTTAATTCAATTACATATTGGCTTACAGAGTTTTGTCCAAAACACCAACATGTTAAAACATAACAGAAATACAGAATAAATAGATTAAGGAACTTACACACTACAAAAAAAATAATATATAAAATTAAATTAAATAATGTGCAAAAACACAAAAATAATTATAAATCATTAAATAAATCGTGAAAGGTCATCTTAATTAAAATTCATAATAAATCTACCTACATGTCAGAGAAAATTCAATAAATAAAAAATAAAAAACAGGAAATGAATTCACAAAAATCAAATAAATTAAGTATTACTGCTTAAAAATTGTCGTGTAATGTTTGCTAACTGCATAACATTGTCAAAAAATAGGTCGGCTTTGTCATTTTGAGCGAGAATGTCCCCGATCAAGCAAAGTGCACGCACTGTGGGAGCTTGCGCAGCGTGTGCGGTGCGCGTGACCGGCCGGGCCAGCAGGCGCGGCTGTCGGCGCGGCTGCCGGCGCGGCGCTACCAGGCCCGCGCCATCACTCGAGATGCGCGGCACTAAAATGCTAAACTTCTCTAGCACATGCGGGCAGTCTAATTTATGATGGAGTACCGAAAGAAAGTGTACCACGAGAAGTAGTTTACGCCGAAGGGCAAGGGTATCAAGGTTTACCATACCCGACACAAACAACGAAGGGTATAAAAACGGGTAATATCCATAAGTCCTCCTATAAATCCAACGTGCAAACTTACGTTGCACCCTCTCCATCAGAGAACGTATTTAGTTTCGTGCGGATCCCAGACGACAGCCGCATATTCCAATTTACTGCGTACGTAGGCACTGTATAAGAGGTTGGCCACGGACAGACTATCAAATTCGAAAGACGTCCTAATGATGAACCCTAAGACTTTGTTTGCTGCTTTACAAACATTTTAACGTAATCGTGGAAATCTAATTTTGTATCTAGAGTCAACCCGAGGTCTCGAATTTCATCTACTCTTTCTAAAGATTCGCCCGATAATTTGTAGTCTGTGATAAGCAGACGTCGCTTGCGTGAAAATGTGATAGTTTTACATTTGGAGTTATTAAAAGGCAGGTTGTTAATGTTACTCTACTCAGAAATAGCGTCTATATCACGTTGCAAAGCATTGGCATTTTCTGATTCCTCTACCCCCAAAAATAGTTTGAGGTCATCTGCGAATAAAAGGCAGTTTGCTGTTCTTACGATTTCAGGAAGGTCATCAATCATAATCAAAAACAGGATTGGCCCCAAGGTACTCCCCTGACTGACCCCAGATCTCGTGTAGTATTTTTTGGATTCGTAGACACCTAATTTAACAAATTGACAACGATCTCTGAGATAACTCGCAAAAAAATCGAGAAGTTTCGGAACAAAACCTATCCTCGCCATCTTACGTAGTAGCAGGTTATTATCTACGAGGTCGAAGGCCTTCCTAAAGTCGAAGTAAGCCGCATCTACTTGCCTACCCGAGTCCATTTCCGCACAGGCATAATCCACAAGAGACATTAAATTAGTGGTAGTCGAGCGAGCCTTGCGGAAACCATGCTGGCTGTCATGTAAAAGGTTATTGAGCTGCCGACTAATATATGCGTTTAATATAGATTCAAAAATCTTGGCAAAGACAGAGAGCACCGCAGTTGGTATATGTTGTAATGTCAGGTCCAGGTTCACCCTTGGGAATAGGTGTGGCACAGGAAAGTTTCCAACAATTAGGATATTTACGATGACTTAGAACGAGATTATAAATATATTTAAAAAAGTTGGGACGCAGATAGTTCCCGCATCACTGATAAAATAACTCCCACGCGCTGCCACTTCGTCTTGAAATACAGACCCGAAGTATAGCGAAAATGCATCCGCAGCAGCTTGCCCGGCCACCATCTTGTCTTCAAATGTGTAAGAATCTATATTACGTCTATTTTTTCTCTTATCCTTTACGTACTTCCAAAAGTTTCCCGGTTCGTGAATTTTTTTGTATATTACTTATGTGTTGCCGATACGCATTAGCAATCAATTTCTTAGTATGACATCTGTAGTACTTGTATAATTCTTTATTAAATAATTTTCCCTCAGATTTAAATCTTTTTAAATGAAAATGTTTGTATTGTAGATTGGTTTTGATTTCGTTGATAAACCATTTTGGGTATATATATTTTTCGCGCGAGGGTTGCATCTTTAGCGGTACAAATAAGTTATTGCATTCATATAGCTTCAAATAGTATAAGTCTAGAGCAGAGTCCACCTCTTTGCACTCCAATATATCTGACCAATCTATATCAGCGAACGCAGCATACAACTCCGAAAAGTTTGCTCGACGCCAGTTCCAACTTGGACAAGCTTCTGGGCGCTGGGTACCCGGGTGAGAGGGCAGGGGTGGCGGCGCCATTCGGCCTGTTATACTGACAGTTATGTCAAGAGAAGGGTGATACTTATCGATTGGGACAAAAGGATCGGTATTAAGGGACATCACTACCTGATCGGACATATAATCGCTTAACACAAAATCTAACAAACTGCCATGACTATTGAGAACTTCATTATGTGGTTTTAACTCACAAAAATCGCGAAAGAAGTCAAAGTGGATTTTTACATTAGAGCTACAGGAGTTCAAATTAAAGTCTCCGAGAATCAAAACACTTAAACCAGGTCAACTACAAATAACATTTTCTATACATGTCAAAACATTCAAATATTGTGCGTCACTATAGTTAGGTGGTAGGTACACAACACAACACAGTAATTTAACATTCTTACATTGTAGTATGGCAAATATTAGCTCTTTATCAGCTGTTAAGTCATCAACATCAGTAATAACAGTAACTGAATAACATTCACGTACCGCCAACAGAACTCCTCCCCACCCAACGTCACCGGCACGGTCCTTGCGAACCACTTCGTAACCCGTAGGAAAGAGTTCGCCGTCACATACGGAACTTTTTAGAAAAGTTTCAGTAGAGCAACAATATCATAATTGAACAATCAAACAAACTTACCAAGTGCAGTTCGATTGAAATTATGTTCCTTGTTGTCTCGTCCGAAGATGATGGAAATACTACTTGTTAGTATCGAGTCTTAGCACTCGCCGACGCCACATAAGTTTAAAGTATCTGAAAATAAAATATTTCCGAACGCAGCCGCACGTCACTAGACCAGCCCGCGTTTTGAACTGTCATTTAGTTTTAAGTTGTGTATTTATTTATGAAACTGATTCTACAACCCCAGGGAATAGGTATCAAACCTGTGAGGGTGGGTGGGACTCATCATCTTCGGACGAGACAACAAGGAGCATAATTTCAATCGAACTGCACTTGGTAAGTTTGTTTGATTGTTCAATTATGCTCCTTGTTGTCTCGTCCTCTATGATGGAAATACTACTTGTTAGATGTTCAAAGTTCTGTTGTAGAATCATAAAGTTTATTATTGTTAACAAATATATCCCAGATATTATGTTTCAACAGCATAATCAGTCTTACACTCCTTAAAGATAATTGGTAATTTCCAAGAAAATCTTATTAAACAAAAAAAAACAAACTTAAATGTGTCCTCAGCCTTAAATAAATCTTTGGTATGATTATAGCAATATACTTTTAATATTATTATTACAATATAATCGCTTCAGCGAAATTATTATTTAAAATCGGACGGTTGTAAAACTTTGCAAAGTTGTCGATGAGTCAGTCCAACCAGCCGTTCTATGTATCTCATCAATGCTAACGCCTTTCATAATGGCAGCTGATGTCGTAGCGTGCCTGGTACTATGAGTAGAAAAAATGGAAGTATCGATCCCTCTTGCAGCCGGGACCGTCAATCCAACGGTTGAGTGTACTGACCGATACCACCAAATGTGGTTTCTTGATAGATATAAATAAATTAGGACATTTTCCTAATTTCAGAGGTAATTCTTTTATAATTATTTAAACAATTGGCTGATGACGATTAGGTGCTGAGGTCTTAATTATTTTTTTTTATTTTTTTTATAGTAACAATTTTATTATCAATTATTTTAATCTGGTCAGTAACAATAGAAACTAGGGCTTTGTAATGTTTGCCCTGTAGGTAAAGTTAATAAAGTAACTGTGTTTAATGAACATTAATGTAAGTTGTTTGAGTCATTGTAATTTGACTCTAAAAAATTAAGCACTATAGAAACATTCCAGGTATACTTATATTTGAGTTTACTAGATCGTAGGCGAAAGAACCCTTTAAATAAAATTTTAATCTTTTCGTCTGCTCCCACCTGCGGCCCTATCACACTAGTGGCAGCGAGGACCTTATGCAATTCAAGGTGCCATAAGATGCACCACTGTGGAACTTATTTGTGAGATAAGTAATTATGTCTGTCATCTGTGCTTTAGTAGCATTTAGTTGTTTGGTGTGGCAGTAAGAAAACCAAATACAAAGTAAGTATTGCTTATAGGTGTTACTTGATATGGAAGATATCATTATTTCAGCTGCCTGTACGTCGATGCCAGGCTTTAAGAATGCCTACCGGACAATCTCCCTGCCAGTAGTGATAGGTTGCGGTGTGGAAGGTGTGGTGAGTTGGAATTACATAAAACCAGTAAGTTATTACTTGGTTCAAATACAATGGGTTCTGTCACTAATAGTTTTTTGAATAAGGGAAACCAAGGTTGGGTGTCCCAGAAGAGAACTACAAGGATCCGTGTTGCTTCATTGGACACGATTATTTCTATACATTTTAAAATCATAGAAAATGGTAGAAAAGCATAAAATAAACCCCTTTGCAAGACATTGTAAAGGCATCCACTTTATAAGCTGAAGGATCTGGATGCCATGAAACAAATTTCCTGCATTTTGTGTTTGCTCTAAATGCAAATAAATCTATGACAGGGTTACCAAATGCTTGTACAATTTTATTAAAATTATTAATATTTAATTCCCATTCTGTATGACCTAACTGTTTTCTAGATTCAAAATCTGTTACTTTGTTGTCCTTTGTGTTAATGTATGATGTATGATGCAAATACAAAATTATTCCTCTCTTCACACCACTGCCAAATAGCTTTTGCAATCACATGTAAGTGAGAGTACTGTATGCCACCAAAGCGGTTTATATATGGTATAGCTGTGGTATTGTCACTTCGTAATAATATTTCACAATTTTAAGAATTATTAGCAAGGCTTTTGAGACCACACATAGTAGCTTTTATTTCTAAAGTATTAAAGTGAATTGTTGATTCTTTTCCTCTCCATACACCACTGGCTGTATGTTTGTCACAAGAAGCACCCCACCCCGATAGTGAGACATCTGTATTTATTTCTAGAATATATTTATATTTTCTTATCTAAGAAATTGATTTAGGCAAGTACATGTTTTATCCACCTTTCAAGATCTGGATAGCAATGTTTGGACAAGGAAGTAAATGCTTCATAATTATTATTATTTTTTAAAAGAGCTAAATATTTATGTCTTTTTAGTGCTTTAGTATACAGTAACCCATATTGATTAGCTGGACAAACAGACACTAGAGTTCCCAGAACTTTTGACAAAAAACCTGATGGAAGAGGTACTTAAAAATTTGAGTGCCGTGGTGGTCACCTGTGACTGACAAACAATTAAATTTCTATTGTGTCTGGTTTCGTGGCAGGCAACGTGTTAAGGCATCTTTTATTTTTATCAGAATCGATTGAAATAGTCATGGTGTTTGTATTAAACAATAGGCTAAGAAACTTACATTCCTTTGATGGAATAAGTTGACATAATTATTTTTATTGATGATGAAGCCTAACTGAGTAAGCAGACCTATGGTCTGGTTAACACTATTAAGACACTCAATATGATCACTCCCAATATACTGCTAGCTACAAGCATCGATATACTGTACTAACAAGCTGTAAACCTCTAAGTTTTGTTATAGGTTTAATTATGTGAACATGTATGGAGCCGTGCAAAGGCCAAATGGAAGAATGTTAAATTGATATATTTTTCCATCAAATAAAAACCTTAGATATTTTCTGTAATCTGCATTAATGTTACACATGTAATAAGAATCCATTTTGTCAATTGTTGCCATAATACAGTCTTTCATAAGACTTTGAGTTGTAGTAATAAAACTATTAAATTTCTTTATGTTTAAAATAAATCTATACTCTCCATTTGGTTTCTATACCAAGAAAATAGGTGAACAAAATTGTCCATCTGTTTCATGACATATTTTGTCTATAACATGTGACTGAATAAGTTTATTAATTTCAATTTGAACTTGACAGAATTCTACTTGTAAATGATTATTCATAGGCAAGTAAGATTGAAATGGTATCTCACTAAAAGGGATTTCATACCCAGATACCCATTTCAGAATAGTAGGATCACTGGTTATTTTCTTCCAATTATTTATAAAAAAAAGGAAGTCTGCATACCTGAACTTCTAACTTTGCAGCTTCGTAGCTTTGCAAGTTGGTTGGATCTCGCTCCTGTCCCTGTCCGGGCACTTGGACGAGGAGGGCCCCTCCAGTTTAAAGATTTGGTTTTATTTGGGGGTTTTTGAATGAAGCTTGTGTTCTTCAGGTCTTTAACAGATTTTTGAACAGCCTTTGTAACCTAGATCTTTTCAGAAAGGTTACTTAAAAAAAATGCATCTGCTCCCCCTGTGAGGGAATCTTTCATATCTTTATTAATAGATCAAATATCATGAGACCGCCGGCAGTCGCGAAACAATTGATTTTCAATTGTGTCTGGTTTTATGGTGCTCAAGGGGTTAATGACGGTTGGTATTAGCGACCTTCTACGATTTGTATCTATGTGCACAGCGTCACACAGTATTTTGGCAGCATCATTGATGTGTTTAATTATTTAATTAATAATTTCAATTCTGTCACCTTTTAGGAGAAATAAATGGAGTGATTGGCCCAGGGCTGATAGTGCAGCAACCATCTGTTTTTGCCTGTCAGCAATTATCAAATCTCTTTTCTTAACCAGGTCAGAGACAGCCAGGTATTTCAGGGTTGAGCTTTGGGAGCAACGTTGGGATATTTTCATATGGGATGTATTTTTTCATAAGTTCTGGTTTAATTTCTTTTTGCAATCCTTTTGTGAGAATAGGAGTCTACCTCTGTGCAATTTCATCATGAGCAATTGGTCCCTTAAGCACCTCCTCAATTTCCCCCAAAGCAAATAACAATTCTACGTCTATGGCAGGTGTCTCGGTCTCCGGGTCTGTACACTGGGTTTTTTCCACAGGTAAGGCCTCTACTATACTGTATTGGCACGGGCAGTGCCTCCTCCTCCACAGAACTTGAAGTAGTAGCCGGATCCAGGGCCATCATTGACACATTAGGAATGTCAGACATAGTCATGCAGATCTAGGCCGAAATGGCAAAGCAAACTGCAGTAAATGTAAGACCCTGATATTCCTTGCGAATACCCAGGGTGGTAAAAACTCGGCTTTGCAGTAAGTACGAGTTATTGTACCCGTTTTAAGTTTTGAATGTTTCAACACCGCCTCATCCCAAAGATGGGCCTGAGTGCACATTTCAAAACCCAGAATTTCATTTTTATTTTTCACGTCTCTTTCTTTTACTCATAATAACAGTTTATTTATCATAATTAAACTGACTAAAACTATTAAAAAGATTATTTCACAAAAAAGTAAGAGAAAAAAGTGGCGCCGGTACAGTGACATAAAAAACGAATGACAGTTCAAAACGCGGGCTAGTCTAGTGACGTGCGGCTGCGTTCGGAAATATTTTATTTTCAGATACTTTAAACTTATGTGGCGTCGGCGAGTGCTAAGACTCGATACTAACAAGTAGTATTTCCATCATAGAGGACGAGACAACAAGGAGCATAATTACTTTGACAAACATTATCATAAAACAATTTAGTTTTAGAGCGCAGCCCACGTACGTTCTGATAATAGCAATTTACTTTCTTAATATGACAGTTATTTTTACTAGTTTTACTGTTTGACTCGAAAGTTCTGACGCCAATTCTTTAAACAAACATCTTTAGGCCATTTGTCAGGAGACATTATATTATCGGCCAAATTGATCGGTACTCCCAGCTTGAATGAAGCATAGTTGCCACGCGCCTTCAAAGCCTCGATTGAGCAAACATCACTTTCGCGTATCGCCGTTAGGTGGTCACGCACCTGCTCCACTGTAGTCCCCTCTTCCACATAATAAAGATGAAAGAAACGCTTCCTTTCGGCCGCACGCAATGAAGATGATCCAGGTGGTGCAGTACCACGAAGCATTACAGGCAGCGATGTACGATCTCGATTACGTTTCACCTCCGTCCACCCTTGTGAACTTGACTCATCAGCTTTCTTTTGGTCTACTTGAGAGCTGGTGAAGGTAGCAGTGGAGATATCATTCAAAGTCACCTCTGAGGCAGTCATTACTGGCAGTGAACTTTGTACACGCGAGGGAGACGGATAAGTCGGTGCGCATTCTTGTACAGTAGACTTCTTTTTATTGAAGGTATTTTTGATCTCTATATTTGTTGGCCTTTTTTGTTTACCGTCAGAATTAACGGAGCTACCAGCATTTTTAGGAAGACTTCTTAGCTGTTATTGTCCATCATGTTGATTTTTTTTTCCAATTCATAGATTCTGCTCGACAAATTGTCAACCTTATTACACAATTGAGTTTTAAAAAGTTACGTTGTAGTTTAGAGCTAATCTGTTAAGGACTGCGGCAAAGCACTTGACCTCCTGGGTTATTATGCACCGTGTGGGTCTATTTAGTATGGTATTTCCATCTGCAGGCGAACGTGCTGTCAGTGTCATGGTGCTCATCAGGGCGCGTGGAGGCGACGGGCGGCGCGCGCGCGCTGGCCATCCTGTGCGTGGTGCTGGTCGCGCTGGTGTTCCTGGCTACCACACTGCATATCCTCGGGGAGCGATGCGCGAAGGTTGACGGTACGCAGTTCTGCTTTTTTTGCTTTACAACGGGTAAACACTTGGCCTTCATCTCACCTGATAGTAAGTGACGATAAGGCCGAAGGTGGAAGCGCGTTTCACCCGGAATCCTCAACCACTGAGGAACTGGCTATCTCAAACTGTCGAAACACAAAAATGTTATGAACATCGTTGTTATGGCGACAGACTAAGATAAGATGGTGGTAGCTAGTCAGGCGGACTTAAGAGCCCTACCACCAACCAAACCGAGCACACAAAGATGTACCCCGCTGGGAATCGAACCCGGGACCTCCGGGCCTGAAAAACTAGATCACAGAGGCATTTATTCCTTTAGCATCTCCATGTGCCATGTGCTGGCGGCTCATTATTGAAAGAATTACAACCCATCTTTTCTCTTGGGTATCGTAAAAGGCGTCCACGCCATCATGTGCCAGCATTAATTTAGCACCACAATCTTGTATTCCCACCACACGACTCATCTCCACGAGCTATGAGCGCCATGTGTGGTGACGGCATTACTAAAATAATGCTTCAGCTGCTCTCTTGGCTGTCGTAAAGGCGACTAACTGACTGAAGACTGCACATACATCTAACAGCATAAAGCGGTGATGGGCTCACCACCTATCGCACTGAGCACATGTGCAGTTGGTATTTGGTGAAATGTGGCAGCTAGTGCACTGCTTTTGCGGATATGAAATAGAAGTGGTAATGTCACCGCGGCCATCTATAAACGAATTAATTTTTTATAATACAAATTAGTATTACTTGTATTATATAAAATGTAATCTATAGTCTAGTAGGTATGTGGTATGATTGTAAATATAGCCATAATAATACTTAGTAAAATAACTAATATACATAAATTAATGTTTTTTACATATTTTAGCGTTTTATTGACGCTTAAATATACTTAAGTATATACGCTATACGCTAAGCTACGTTTGACTAAAAAAACATAAGAATGCGGAAGGTGCTTGGTTCGATTCCTGCCTGAGGTTGTCGTCTTTTTCAGTGTTTAAAAATTTTACTTAAGTATATTTAAGCGTAAATAAAACGCTAAAATATACAAAAAAATATTAATCTATAAACGCAGTTTCATCTTAACCAATTGTTTAAATATTTGCAAAAATATTTCTTTCGGATCTCAGAGGTGAAAACTTCTAAGATTTGATGGAGCAATGTTGACTAAAAAACATAAGCATGAAGCACTGACAAATTTCGACGGGTGAAAACCAGTCCTCAGTAGCCAAGTGGTTAAGGCAGCCGCCCGGAATGCGGAAGGTGCGTGGTTCGATTTTCCGCCTGAGGTTGTCGTCTTTTTTCAGTGTTTGAAAATTTTACTTCATTTACATAATTCAAAACAAAAACAATCAAAATAATAATAATTACAACTTATCATTTGTTTTGTCATCTTTAGTCATTTTATTTATGTCCAAATAGTGTTCTATTTAGTTTCTTCTTTATTTCTGTTTTGAACAAATTAATAATTTCCCCATAATTAAAAGTAATAAGACCACAACTTAAATATGTTACCACCGTGCTACAACATTCCAGAACAAAACAAAATACCGCAGTGTCTCAAGACGAAAGTCTTCGACCAGTGTGTGTTGCCAGTGATGACATACGGCACCGGAACGTGGTCGCTCACTATTGGCCTAATAGGCAAGCTCAACGTCACGCAAAGAGCAATGGAGAGGGCTATGCTCGGGGTTTCTCTACGTGATCGAATCAGAAATGAGGAGATTCGTAGAAGAACTAAAGTAACCGACATAGCCCGAAGAGTCGCCAAGCTCAAGTGGCAATGGGCAGGGCACATCGCCCGTAGAACCGATGGCCGTTGGCGCAGAACGGTTCTCGAGTGGCGACCGCGCACCGGAAGACGCAGTGTGGGCAGGACTCCAACCACCTTGTTGGAGTCCGACGACCTGGTGCGCGGTCGCGAGTAGCCGCTGGATGCGAGCAGCACAACACCGCGAGTGGTGGAGATCCTTGGGGGAGGCATTTGCCCAGCAGTGGACGTCCTCTGGCTTATGATGATGATGAATATCATTCCAGAAATATTTAATTCATACATACGTGACGACTGCTTCCCAAAGAGGTAGACAGAGCCCACAGATTTCTATTTGCAAGGAAAATTTAATCTGACCCTTAAATTGGCTATTTCACAGTTGTAACAATAAAATATGAAATATGTCGGAAATGGTAGTCTATGATTTAACGATAATTATTCAATAGTTATTTTTTATTTCTTTTATTCTCCAACGGGTAAGCGCTTGGCCTTCATCTCACCTGGTGGTAAGTGACGATAAGGCTGAAGGTGGAAGCGCGTTTTACCCGGAATCCTCAACCACTGAGGAACTAGCTATCTTATCTCAACTATCGGAACACAAAAATGCCTATAAACATCGTTGTTATGGCGACAGACTTATATCAGATGGTGGTAGCTAGCCAGGCGGACTTAACAGCCCTACCACCAACCAAACCGAGCACACAAAGATGTACCCCCCGCTGGGAATCGAACCCGGAACCTCTCGGTCTAAAACCGGTGGCTTAGCCACTAGACTACAGAAGCGGTTATTAAGATAATTTGTAAATATTTTATTTTTACAAAATAAATTTGCCATTTTGTATCTGTGGATTACAAGACCCGAAACACGGGCGGCCATGATTGGCTTCATGTGACGTCACATTTCACACAATTATCAAAAACGATCTGTCAGGTTTCAAGATAAATTTCTATATTTATTGAAGTGTGACGTCACAGAGCAAAAGTATCACGTGACCAACCGTTTTCGCACGAAATTAGAAAAAAATAAAGAAAAATGATTTTTTTCTACTAAATAAAGCTTTTTCGAGAAAGATAATATTGTACGGGGTATAAAATAAGCGTTTGTAATTTATAAAATACTTTTTCGAAAACTGTCAAGTAGTCAATTACGATTGAGGGGTCTTTGACCTTAAGTTTTGACCGACTGACGTCGGCGCCATAATTCAGAGGACCCACTTTAATCAAACAATGTGATATTGTATTCTATTGCTGTGACATAACTACATAATCTTAACGTTGATGTCATTTTAGCTGTTATGGTTCCAATAGTTACAAGTCCAGTGTAGCGAAGCGCTCGGCCCTTTATAAGAAGAACTTGGATTCCATTCCAAGGTCAGGAAAAGTGTATTTTGACAATTTTGATGTATAACCCTGGTTTGTGATCACCAACCAGCGCTGCAATACGTTCCAATTTTGGCGGGGCGTACCGATTTTTTAATCTAAATTAAATGTTACGCGCGGGACAGGCTCAGTCCCGCTTTTCGGGGATAACTCGACCGTGTGTGCAACGTGCTGGGGAAGCGCGGCCGGGTGACACAGACAAGTGTGGACTGGCCGGCTGGCGCGTATGGCTATTTTTGCTATTTATTGTCACGTAAACGTAATTTAAAACTCAAATAAATATATATTTTTTTTAAACTTCTGATACACTGTTTTCTTACTATGGCCCGCTTTCGACGAAAGAATCCCGCTTTTTCACTCAAAAAGTTTCAAAATCTCGACTTGACAAAAAAATATCTGGCAACGCTGTCACAAACCTACATTTGGTAGGCGTCAGTCTATATGTATTATCTATGGTAGGTAGGCGTAATGTTCAAGCCAAAATGTCCACGATCACTTGATTTTATTGATGTTGATCTGCAGGCGGTTGATCAGAAGTGGGACTGTATAAGCCAAAGTCAAAGTCAAAAGTACATAATAAACTTACATTCATCACGCCCGTTTACCGGTTAGATAGACAGATTCCACGATTTTATTATACCTAACTAGCGGACCGCTCACGACTTCGTCCGCGTGGACCCCGTACCACATGACGAATTTTTGAAAATATTATAGAGCCTATGTCACCCGGAGAAAGTGTAGCTTCCCAGCGGTGAAAGAATTTTTCAAATCGGTCTAGTAGGGTCGGAGCCTATTCAATGCAAACAAACAAACAATGGAATTCTTTCCTTCCTCTTTATAATATTAGTAAAGATACGGCCAAATCTGATAAAGTATGTTTGTAAACAAATTATAATGACTTTTTATATACAAATTATTGCTTTTTGAATTTTTACTTTTTCTAGAGCGAGATTTACGAAATTGCAGCTAACAATAGTGTCTTTCTTTCGAAAAACAGTGAAAATTTGAGTGATACTAGATATTTGAACAAAGAAATGTCAGTACTTTGTTTATATACGTAGTATACCTACTTACTTACTTTATTTTCAAAAAACAATTTCACTACGGAAATTGTTTTTTTGATGCACACCTACTTATGGACTCATGCGACATGTAACTATAGATGTAGGTTTCCACAACTCCCTGCGCTCAGCGGCCGGCCTCGACCTGCGTTGCTTCACGTTCTTACGCCACGCCTTCCTTTAGTGGACGTAGCTATGGATTTCGTATGCGAACTGTTTATCCTGTATATAAATATATTCGTAAGCTGATCCAACCCGCATTAGGCCAGCGACGTGGGTTATGGCCCAGCCACCTCATCTGTGTATTGTTCTTACCAGCTTTCACATTTATTTACTTTTTGGTAAAAATAAACTATGTAAAAAAAAGGTATGATTAATTGCCGGCCAGAAGAGACGTTTAGTAAAAGATGTAAGAGACGAAATTGGCTTAGATTTGCAATAGAAACAGGCAAACCAGCCAAATTAATATATTAACACTTAATCAGTGTTCTAGCAAATAGGATAGACAAAAAATAAGGGCTTGTTGTATTTATACTAATATTTATATTAGCTTGGTGGTAACGTTTTTATTTATTTATAAAAAGTACGAGACTTATGTATGAACACGTTATTTGTAATTTATTTGTAAAGTTAAAAAAAAAATCAAAAAAATAAAACTACATACAACGGCGGAATAAAATGACGCGCGTTGAAGTCTTTTATACTGAGTAAAGAAAATAATATGGTAAATTCCTTCGTAACAACAGCTTACGATTTATAGTAGAGGATCTGAGTATACAACGACCTTCACCGAGCGGTTAATGGATGAAAAGTATTTTATATCACATTTAATGTGTTAAAAAATATATTGCGAGTGGGTTGGCTGAAAAATTTCAGTCCAGTATATGATTAAATCAATATTTAAAAACTTTTTTTTAAATATTGCACTTGTTTCGATAATAGATAAATTACATAGGTACCAATCGAAAGTATGAAGTCTATAGAATATGCAAACGTTAGGTTGACTATTTTTTTCCTGTCATAATATTGGGTAGGCAGGTGTAAACAGGCAAGTCAATATTAGTAATTTGCTACCGTCTGGTTAAATAAATAAAATTTATGTTTATATAAAGATAAGCTTATTACAAACACACACACACCAACCCAGTGCAATGTAAAAAAAAATATTTTTTTTAATATTAAATTAATCATTAATGGTACTGGACTGAAATTTTTCAGCCAACCCACTCGCGATATATTATTTAACATATTAAATTTGATATAAAATACTTTTCATCCATTAACCTTCTCGGTGAAGGTCGTTCTATACTCGGATCTTAGACTATTACATGATTAGTTATTTACAATGTTTAATTATAATAATAATAATAAAATTTATTTATTTGTCACCAATTATATATATACGGTTTGCGATCTTAGCAGTTAAGCAATTAGCATTGGATCGAATCAATTTATAAACAAATTGATGTGGTGCATGTTCGTGAATGTGTGCGTGCGTGTGTTGTTGTAGTGCCTTAACACAGTTCACCTTCTTACATACTTTCAATTACCAAACTGTTTGTTTTATGCAGGCAACAAGTACCTGCTGGCCTTCTCTATGAAGAAGAACTGGTCGATTCTGACGTACGACCGGTCGCGGCCGCGCAGCGACGACCGCATGAAGGACCTCACCTGCATGGAGGGCATCAGGTCAGGGCTCTCTCACACACGCCAGCTGGTCAACCCGATACTGTATTTCTTTAATCGATATTGATCCTTGTCCCTTTGACTGTCATGAAGGCTCTTAGACGTTGCTAACAATTGAATTTCACTGTGTCTGGTATTATGACAGCTGAGCTCTTATGGTTCCCTATTTTTTTTGTATTTAATTTTATGCCATAATTTAACATAGCATACTTTTACTTATTCTAATAATAGTTACGCACAATATTAATTTGGCATAACTTTTTAGGTACATTTTTAAAGCATAGTAATAATTGTTAGGCATAGTATTCTGAAGCCTAAATTTGCTTACGCATAATGATATTTAAGCGTAATTTGTGTAGGCATAATAATTATATACCTAGGGAAAAAGTAAGTTTTTGAAACTTTGTGTTTCCATTTAATGAAATACTATTTGTTTATAAAATAAACATGTTGGCGGCTTAGGGGTGGCCCAAGGGCCACCCTCGCTGTGCCCTAACCTACTATTACACTATGGAATTCAATTTATATTTGATATACCATATACCTACTTTTTGTTTAGACAAAAAAATGCCTTACTCGTAATGCCATATTAAATAAGGACAAAAAAATAGTCGAAAAAAGGGATCCCAGCTTTTACACCCCAACCATATAGTTCAAAAATTATTGACAAAATTTGACATCTTGTGGAAGGTTGATCTGCTGGCGTCTGTACATTTTTTATTTTCTAAAAAAGCTTCTGCTGAGAACAGCTGACATGAATGCAATGGCAATCGCAATAGACTTACCTAATAGCTCAGCTACCGTAAAACCAGACATAATAGAAATTCAATTGTAATAACCTCTAGGAGTCTTCGTGACCTTATCACCTAATACCTTATCGAGGTTAGGAATGAAGCAGCTGGTGCTTATGAAACTAACTGGCATGATGCGAATTTGTGAGGGTAAGGATTAAAATCACTAAGCGTTCATTTTCAAATAAAATGTTTCCCCTTATTTCCCCAGGTTCATTGGGATGCAGTGCGTTATCTTTTCACATGTATTGTTAATTTACATTTACTCGTACACGGATAACCCGCAGTTCATCGAACGGGTAAGTTTTGAGAATATTCTAAAAAACGTAACTATTCCATTCTTATTATCTTCACGCTATTTTTTCTCTAATCCTAGCGAGATTGTTTTTGGGACTTCAATAATATAGCTTTTCCTTAATTATTAACAATCACATGCACTTTGCCAGAACTTGACAAAAGAAATTAAAAGAGCCCATTTAAACCAGCACCTTACAAATAGCTGTAGAATGTTATTTTATAAAAGAAGTAGAATGAAGATGCTTCATTAAAATGTCTACAGTCGAGAAAATTATAGAAGACCAATTGGAGACCAATTTACACTCTAACAAATGCCGGCAACAACCGGTGCAGCAGAAATCGTGAAAGCGCCTTAAGCTTTCAAGCTTCAGAAGCAGCTCCAGACCGGTTCTCCTTCCAGATGTACGACCACTTCGGGTGGCAGGGCGTGCTGAACTCGCCGCTGTGGCTGCAGGCCTTCTTCGCCATGTCGGGCTTCCTCACCACCTACTCCACCATCATCACGGTGCACAAAGACCCCATCACACTGTTCAAATGCTTCGCTGCAGTCCTCAACAGATTTGTCAGGTCAGATCTTTATTAAACTTCTCCGAGTCCGCAGTGTAGACAGGCCTCCAACAAGGTGTACCGACGATCTGGTAAAGGTCATGGGTAACCGCTGCATAGCAATAGCACAAGAACGGACTTGGTGTGAACGCACCTGAAAGTAATGGTGTGGTCTTATGAGTAGAGATCAAAAATTCTGACACACTATGTTTTCTTTAAAATGTCTGATTTAGATTACGAGGGCCGAATAGCCAACATCTTAACTTTAGGCCAATATGCATCCGAATATCCGATCCCTACTTATAAATATAGTAGAACATTAAATTTTTTTTTGGCAAATGAAGAGTAGTAGTAGATGAGGACTCATTGTTATTTACACCATTAATATTTCTCTTTCCATAAAGACTTAATGTGGTCAGCGCGTGACATGACTTAAGATGGTGAAAATAAAGGCATTTCTTCTATCTTCTCACCATCCAGATTAACCCCGGCAGCGGGCGTGGCGCTCTGGTTCACCATCTCCTGGTACCCCCTACTGGGCTCCGGGCCGCAGTGGGCGTGGCTGGTCACCCGCGAGTCGCACGACTGCGCCGAGCGCTGGTGGTACCACATACTTTACGTGCACAACCACCTGCCCATGGGCAAGTTTTGTATGGGACACACTTGGTGAGCGGTTTTTATGAAATTATTGAATTAATAAAGTTAAAGAGCAAACCACCCGTATTAGGCTAGCGTGGTGGGTTATGGCCCAGTCTCAATGTCCATGCCGGCCTGTGCTCGGCAGTGACTTGTTTTGGATTGTGTAATTAAAAAAAAAGTAATGAGCTACTTATGTGTGGTTGGCGGCACATTACCCCCCCATCTCTTCTCTTTTGGGGACGATAAAGGCGACTAACGGACTAAAGACTGCACATACATCGTACGATGCGCTCACTTTCTATGACACTGAGTACATGTGCAGTTGCTATTTGGTGAAGCGTGGCCTAGTCTCAGACTAACCCTTTTGGGATAATACTCGTCGTATGTATGTACTAGCGGCCGCTCGCGGTTTCACCCACGTGGTTCCTGTTCCCATGAGAATAACGGGATAAAAAGTATTCTATGTGTTAATCCAGGTTATAAACTATCTGTATGCCGAATTTCATCCAAATCAATCCTGTAGTTTTTACGTGAAAGAGTAACAAACATCCATCCATTCTTACAAACTTTCGCGTTTATAATATTAGTAGGATCATTACTCCCGTCTTCTAGGTACTTGGCGGCCGATATGCAGCTTCACGTGGTGGGGTTACTCCTGCTCTTGGTTCTGGTGCGGTGGCGCGCGCTGGTGGCGCCGGTGCTAGCGATGCTGGTGGTGGTTTCGGGGCTGGCCTCGGGGCTTGTCACTTACTTCTATGACCTGACGCCCATCGTCACCGGCCAGGCGCCTGAGTGAGTTTACTTGATGTAGTATTTTTTGTTGTTGGCTCGTTGGATCAGATCTGGGGCCCTACCATCAACACTTAAAGTAGTATTACTTTAATCTTATTATGAAAATTCCCATGCTAATTTTGCATAGTTAAATTAAAGTAATACTGCTGAGCTAAAAGAGGTGATTGTAGAGCTCCTGGCCACGTCGGGCCTGATTGTTTGTTACGGACTTTTTTGGTCTCTTTAGGGTGCTTACTTATATTTTCTTATAAGTAAGCATTTATTTGTTGGTTTGAGCATTTGGCACTCATTCTATTTGAAAGGGAGTAAAGGTAATAAAAAATATGATCGTCACCTCGCGTTATCCTCATTTTGAAAGTAAAAAGAATGGCTCTTGAACCTCTTAACTGTCAGAACATTACAATACCGTAGTGTTATTGTATTTAATATATCGCTGTTATGGTGTGTGTTGTCGGGGCTAACTATTGGAGAACCTAGATCCTCATGCTACCACTAGTCTTGTCTCACTTTTCGTATCTTAAGTCTTCATAAAAGGCCCATAGTCTCGACCACGTCTCAGTCTCGGATGTCATTACTGGCAACACAGGTCCAAGACTTTAGTCTTGAGACATTATTACCTCATTTTGAAGTTGAACCTACCTAATTGGACCGTTTGTCCCAGGTATTCGTATTAAATTATGTACTGTTCTCTCATATCCAGAGTGCTGCGTACCATGTTCGAGGGTTCCAAGATCCTGTCGCTTGTGTACCTGCCTAGCTGGATGAACCTGGCGGGCTACGCGGGCGGCATGGGCACCGCCTTCCTGCTCAACCACATACAGGATTGCGGCGTGAAGCTAAACCAGAACAAGGTATTATTCATCATACATAATACCAACTCCTCTCTTCCCTTGGGTGTCGGAAAAGACGAATAACGAAATATCTTTTTTTCTCAGTCTTCTGCACACACATTTTACAGCAAAGAGCGGTGATGGGCTCACCACCTATCAAACTGAGCACATGTGCCGTGGTTATTTCATGAAACGTGGATTGTGGCAGACGTGACAGTGCACTATTTCTGAGGTTCTAATTGCCAAGGAGATCAGCTGTCGTTGTGTCGTTGCTGTCGAACAATTGAATTTCTCAACAAAACAAGAGAAGTTCAATTGTTAGCAACCTCTAGGGCTCGTATTCTAACACCAAACTCAAATCTCTGCTTGAGTACAGTTAGAAAAGGATGGTGCTATTCATCGCATATATCGTCATCCCTTTCTCACTGGTAATTCAGGCATGGATTTGATATTGGGTTTGATTTAAAATACAAGTCTAGGAGTCTTCGTGACAGCAAATGCCTAATATCTGACTAACCTTTTGGAGATAATTAGTTGTTATAAACCAAACACGCGCAGTGGCACCCTCGCCATTCTGGCGCGTTCTATCATAGAAACGGTCGCATGACGCTGCGTATGTACTTGCAGTCCCGTTAGATATAAATAGTCTTTAAGGTGTAATCCAGGTGGTTTTGGTGGTCTAAGTAGGGCCATCTGGACAGTTATTGTGTCGTAGTATCGTGTGCAAGTGTTTCCAAACGTGAAGAGCAACAGCTCTGGGTTGGCCTATCAGCGGCGCGGCGTGGTGCCGGTATAGGAGGAACGTTCCTCCCTTCTCCGCTGTCCTGAGGCTGCTTATAAAACACTTGCAGTAAGTGCTAGATTTAGGAATAGGCTAGGTATATCTATCGTGCCATCCTAAACGCCGTGAATCGCGGATATAAGTATGCTCCGGCGTGTTGGTTGAGGTTAAGACAACGTACCTACATCCTGTCTTACAGACGACCGGCTGCGTACTGTACATTAGTTGTGAGTGCATGTGCCTCTGCCTGCAGTGGTTCAACCTGGCGTTCCACCTGTCGCTGTCGCTGGGCAGTGCGGTGGTGCTGTCGGGCACTGTGTTCCTGCGGGCGCCGCGCGCGGGATGGGTGGCCGCGCTTTACTCCTCGTTGGACCGCCCGCTCGTCGCGATCTGCTTCAACGTGTTCCTGCTTGGATGCTTTGTTAAGTGCAAATGTGAGTCGAACAGTTTCGTTATCTAATTTGTTGTTATTTTACGTGTTAGTACAAAAGTTAAATAAGCAGTAATTATTTAGAAAATGAAAGCTTTCTTTTATATAAATTCTTTCTTATATATTAAAAGGCAATTGAAATAACAAAGAATTGAGTAGGATAATATTAATATGTTGTTATTTTTACTAACCTTTTGGGAAAATAGTCTTAACTGTTCAGTGGTCTTGAGTGTATGTATGTATAGGCTGGCAAATTCAGACGTGACATTCCCATATCTGCGTCTGCGTCTGCGACGAAAGGTTACGGGGGCAGGAAAAAAGAGCGCGATCGGCGGGGCTGCGTAGTTGGAACGTCAGTTGTGTCACGGTATAACTGTAGTTGTATGCAGATGTCACCCCTCCCACGTCGTCGCTGGCAAATCATGAGACTGTCATGTAGGTACGAATTTGTCAGCTTAAAGGATTAATTTTGGACACCCCGTTAAAAGTAAATATAGGGTAAAATAAATATAATAATAAAAATTTGACTTAAAATAATGATCGATTTCTTTTTTAAATACCTTTATTTGCCTGCTTTTTATATCCTATAGTTCTAGGTGCGTGCGCTCACCCTCGGGGTCAAAGCGACGGCGCGCTGTCATTGGTGCACGGGGTGAATAAAAGCGGTCACGCGCATGCGCTTTGATAACCGCGATAGGCCGCGCGCTAGGTGACATTAGTTTTATTTTTTCTTAAGGAAAAGTTGTACTGCTGCTACAGATACACATAAAAAAATTTGACGGGGGGTGAAAAATTAACCGTGTATAGTATAAAAACGTGTCGCATAGCAGCATTAACTCATAAATGCTTACAGTATTAAAAAAGATACGGTAACTTTAAGCCTTTTTAAAATTTTCAATATATATATTATCCTATTAAATGTATATTAAAATAAATATTTAGAATATACTCTATAATTAAAACATGTTTTTTTTAAAATATTATAATATTAAATTTTTCTTAAATTCAACATCATAGACAAGGAAGTTTTGACGGAAACCTTTTTGGATACGAGAATGCAACCTTTTTTTAAAAAAATATATAAAAATACTTCTTTAATGTTATATTTTAATGATGTTAATTGAAATAGATTCGTAAATTATTAAATCAATATAAAGTGAAAAAATAATATGAAATAAACAAAATGGAAATAAATTATTAAGGAGATCATTTGTTCATAAATTTTTTGTATTTCTTTTATTAAAAAAAATGCAGTGCCATAAAATTGTTTTATTATTTTTTTCGATGTGTTGGAATCACAAAGTATCCATTAAAAAAGCTTTTAAGGGTTAAAAGGATACTACCACTTTCCCTCCCCTTGGGTGGCGTTAAAGTCGACTAACATACTAAAGACTACAAACATCCAGCAGCATAGATCGGCGACAGGCTCACCCCCTGTCACGCTGAGCACATGTACAGTTACTATTTGGTATGCCGTGCGTAGTTATGGCAGTGGACTGCTGTTGCTGCCCTCATTGCCTAGTCTCTGACCAACTCTTCGGGGATAATAGTCGTGATTATACGTATGTACTTGTATTTGAATGAATGAATGAATGAAAATAATTTATTCGTGTCACACACATATGTAACTATACAATTTTAAACAAAACTATGTTATTGTGACACAGAAAAGGTATCCACTCAGCATTAGTCAAGACACCGAAGGTGCCCCGACGCTGATCTTCCGCGGTACCTAAAATGATACCAAAATGTACCTAATTTGTAAACACGGTCGCGTCGCAGCGTTCGTCCGCGCGCTGTTCGAGTGGCGCGGCTTCCACCTGCTGGGCCGTCTGTCGTACTGCGTGTTCATCTTACATTTCATCGTGCTGCGGCTGGCGCTCGGCGGCAACACGCAGCTCAACCACGCCTCGCTGTACTCACTGGTCAGTGCAATTACCGGGATTATAATATTAATAAAAATAACAAAGTCAAAAGTCAAAGTCTAATTCATTTATTCAATTTAGGCTACAATAATTGAGCACTTATGAATAGAGGTGGGCGTTAAAAGGAAAACCACATAAAAAAGTATACTTTTAGACAAAAGTAATAAGCATGCTTTTAGGTTTATCCCGTCCCGCCATCTATGAGGTCTCTATAAAACTACATCAATACTTTTTTTAATTTTTTTTATTTTATTGGCAACGGGTAAGCGCTTGGCCTTCATCTCACCTGATGGTAAGTGACGATAAGGCCGAAGGTGGAAGCGCGCTTCACCCGGAATCCTCAACCACTGAGGAACTGGCTATCTTATCTCAAACTGCCGGAACACAACAATGCTATAAACATCGTTGTATGGCGACAGACTTAGATAAGATGGTGGTAGCTAGCCAGGCGGACTTAACAGCCCTACCACCAACCAAACCGAGCACACAAAGATGTACCCCCCGCTGGGAATCGAACCCGGGACCTCTGGGTCTGAAACAGGTAGCTTAGCCACTAGACCACAGAGGCGGTTGAAACTTCCAGTATTTCAGATTTTTTCAGCAAATCCACGATGATAAACTGCCGAATGTAATAATATTAACAGAGAAAAATATAAAAATGTTCAAAACTTCAATGCTTTTTGCTTTTTAGCTTTTTACTTACAAAAAGCTGGCAACGTTGTGTTTAAACGAAAAACGAAAAGCAGACGGACAACTTTACGTTTTTCGTTTAAACACAACGTAGCCAGCTTTTTGTAAGTAAAAAGCTAAAAAGCAAAAAGCATTTTTAAAAGCATGCTTTTTAAAAATCGTACAATGCTTATACGTTAAAATAAAATAAGCACTTTTTCCCAACTCTACTTATGAATGTTGCTATGCCATCGGTTCGTTAGTCCTAACTGTGGGGCGGGAGCCTTGTACTGAGAAGAACCGGCAAGAAACTCAGCAAGAGCATTTCTTTTCTCACTTTCTTTTACAGCGTCAATACAAATTGGAAAATGCCCTCCCTATCAAAGAAGAACATTTTCCATTACAACATAAAAAAAAAACATTCAATGCGGTTACAAGACAACACAACACATACAAAAGAATATCCATAAAAAAATATTGCTCAATTTAAAATAAAAAAACAACGTCTTACAGTATCTTTGAAACAAGAATAAGAAACACCAATTATTCTATTACAAATACAAATAAGATTGCAAGAGCAGGCCAGCCTCCACAGGCGGCACCCGTTCACGAGTATGACATGTGAATCAGCTATCGCTTTGCTCAACCATGTTTTACTATATTCTTCATTACAGACAATGTTCATAGAAGTAACAATATTGCTTACATGCTAGAGTTAGAGCCGTGTAGAAAGCGGAATGCTAAAATAATACTACTGACTCCTCTCTTCCCTTGGGCGACTAATGGAATGAAGACTACACATACATCCAACAGCATAGAGCGGCGATGGGCTCACCACCTGTCACGCTGAGCACATGTGCAGTTGTTACTTGATGAAATAAGGACTGATTTTGCGGTCCTCATTGCCTAGTCCCTGAGGGCTATTAGGGGATAATGGTCGTGAGACTACGTATGTATATAAATTAATCACTCAAGTGCATTTAGTCAAACTATCGACTATATAATCCTACTTCCTATTATAATATTATAAACGCGAAAGTTTGTAAGTATGGATGGATATTTGTTACTCTTTCACGTAAAAACTACTAAATGGATTTGGATGAAATTCGGTATACAGATGGTTTATAACCTGGATTAACACATAGGATACTTTTTATCCCGATATTCCCACGGGAACGGGAACCACGCGGGTGAAACCGCGAGCGGCCGCTTGTTATGATATATTTTCATAATTTTCCAGATCACCCTCCTCATCTCAGTGTCAGTGCTTTCATATGCCGCCGCCATTCCTTACTGCTTATTGGTCGAGCTGCCTGCCATAGAGCTGTGGCGAGCGCTGACCAAGGGTGACCGTACCGAGCGACGGCCAGAAGTGCAGCAGCCACCACCGACCGTCAAGCCATTAGACTTGGTGGCCAGCATTACTAGGCGGCAGGAGGTTTGAAACGCTACAGATGTTCCAGCGTATTAAACTTTCAACTGCAGAAACTGATTAGTGTTAAATGACAATTTCTATTGTGTCTGCCGTGCTGAAGTGTTATTAGACCTTCGATGTTAATTTGTGGACTGTACGATATCCTCTCGTCGTCAGAGGTTCTGGGTTTGTTTCGTAATTGGAGAATATGTATGGCAAAACTGAAAAAAACTTATCACTTTCGTTACCAGCCCCCTTACTCTTGAAACCGATCGCTATCGGATCGGTTTGGCATTGTGAAATTTCGTACTCCTAAGTTACGATACCAGAGCTAATATGGATTAATATTGCGTGGATATTGAGTGAAAAAAATACAAAACTCAATGCCATTTAGTTCACCCATTGGCGCTGGTGTCGTAACTTAAAAATACGAAAATTCACAATACCAATCCGATCCAATAACAATCGGTTTCAAGAGTAAGGGGGCAGAAGGTGTGGAGGTTATCGGTATGTTATTGTATGCCTAAAACGCAATTAGTCCTATTCTTACTCAGCACTCTGTTAATTAGATTTTATTATAATTGAGTGGTCAGGGTAGAGACAAATGTAGGTACTAAAGTTAAAACGGTATAGAATATAAAAGATGTTTAAAAACAAATGTGTCCTTGTGTGTCTTGTGACCAATTAGTCAGACATTTGAAAGCTTATTATTATTATATACATAGTTGTAATTTTACTATTATTGTATATAGATCGTTGGAGTCAAGACAATTGTGTCATTAAATATTGTCCTGCTATTACGAAACGTGGACTAAATTTGAAACCAAGTTTTAAACTGAAGTCATCTGCTAACAGAAATGAGGCAGCATCAGGTTTAAACTAGTAGTTCCAACCTTAGTCCTCGTTGTAAAATAAGGGGGACAAAATAAGTATGTAGGTTTGCTCAATTAATTTCTATTTTATGGTTGTTATACATGTGGTTATGAACCAATGACCACAAAGAGATGTATTTTAAAAATATTAAAAATACAATTATAAAGAATTATTTTAGTGCAAATATGTGTGTGTGTTTACGCGGTTGAAACCTAACACCACAGATTGAATAAGTCTAACTCTAAAAACAGGAGTCTTGATGAAGAAAACAGTCTCATTGAGTTATTCGTCAACTCGCACGTTTTAAACTCGTACAGATGTGCGCGATGGCACCTTTTGATTTTACCTATTATTTGTGTCGTCAACTCGCATAACAGTTAAACTCTGAGGTAGTCATGTACAGTCAATTACAAAAAGGTTTGGAAAAAGTTATTTATAATGCTTTATAAAATTTATATATTAAATGTTTAAAACCAGACAGTTATGATTAAGTACAGAATAAAACAAAATAAATATTATCCTTGGGGTGTGTAATGTTTGATATAAATACTTATGATCTAACGTTCATTTAATATAATTTCATTTCATATAATTTCCTTTGATATAACAACTGACTTGATATAATAAACATTTAATATAATTTTAATAGAATCTATAATTTCATGTGATATAATGTCCATATGAAATAATAAACATTTGATATAATCATCCAATGGTACAAAACATCATTCATATAATACTCAGACCCAATGGGCACCATCCAAGAAAGCAACCAAGCAGCATACGAGCAAGCATGCAGCATGCTAGCAATCATGTAGCATGCAAGCAAGCACGCAGCGTGCAAGCAAGCATGCAGCGTGCAAGCAAGCATGCAGCGTGCAAGCAAGCACGCAGCGTGCAAGCAAGCATGCAGCGTGTAAGCAAGCACGCAGCATGCGAGCAAGCATGCAGCGTGCAAGCAAGCACGCAGCATGCAAGCAAGCATGCAGCCGCCATGGTTTTTTTCACGGCTTAAATTACACTCTAGCGTGGGGGCAGACAAGTCTACGTGGAGTCGGTTTTGCCACGATTCGTTTCTGCCACTTACTTTTGTGGCAGAAACCTTACCAAAAACACAACGTATTAAGTTTTAAAGATTTTTTTTAAAATGAAATTGAGGTTTAAATGCTAATTTTATTTTAAAGTAAAAAATATATCAAATGAAGTTATAGAATATGTTATTATACCAATATTGCTTTATAGAAAAATTTGTTATAGAATATGAGTATTATATCAAATGACTAGTATACGTAATGTTGTTATGGGAAGTGTATATAGATCAAGTAAAAATTATATCCAATGAACGTTATGTCCTTTGTAATTAGTTCATATGTCATTATATGAAATGATACGCACCCAAAATCAAAAGGTGCCATCTCGCTCATTTAATTTTGTGCGAGTTTAGAGTGTGCGAGTTGACGAATAACTAGTCTCATTCTAACAGTTGGATACTCCTGGATAACCGTCTGTTAGCCTATCCAATTCTTTGGTCTCCGTTTTATCCTAAATGTATCATTATCTGCCTATAAATACCCCACTGCTGGGCACAGGAGTTGAAATAGGGCTTCAGCATTCTGTTATAGTAAAGTAAGATTTTTTGTCAACGATATACTGATTAAATCGTTGATATTAATACAAAGCTAACATTTTTTAGTGTAAATAAAAAAAACAAAGTGATATCATGTGTAAGTACATAATATTAAGTATTAAGGTAGAATTAAATAAGACATGTTGTAATTTTACAAAAAATGAATATAATTTTACCCGTGTCCTCATCCTTAAATCTAACTTGAGCTAGTTTCAAGGTGATACTATGATTTAACACGGATAATAATCTGTTCTTAAATTAAATATATAAGTATATGTATAATTTATGTATTTTTTATTACAATTGACACATCATGGTCACCCTACTATGTAGACTAAGGGCGCTTTCACATATAGGCGTTTTAGTTGCGCGACTGCAGCGCTTCTAAGTAGCACTGCAGTAGCACGACTGGGTATCCATACATATTTAAGTAGCGCGGCTGCAGCGCGAGAGAAGCGCGAGTGCAGCGCTCCGAACTTGTTTTGGCGGACACGCCGCGTAGCCGCGCACGTGTGAGCAGTCTGCGTTAGATCAGTGTTGCGAGCGCATCTGTAGCAAGTTGCAAATTACCTACGTCATAGCATGTTTGATACCAAAATAATAAACGAAGAAGAATGATGAAATACCGTTGGAATCCTTATTGGAAATGAGCTAGTCACCCCCACGTTTAACGCGCGTCTGCAGCGCGACTATGAATTACATCAAATATGCTAAGGTTTCATCATCATACAAACACTACGCACTCCACAAAAATTCCAAACACAACCATTAGATTGTAGATAAATTAGGTTAAATAGTTTTAAGAATTAGATAATAAGTTAAGTTAAGGTAAAAGCGGCGATGATGTGTGTATGTATTATAAGGTAGACTAGGGTAGAGATTTAGGTTAGGTGAGGCGGAGAAGTTACAATGTACTAGGTGGCAGAGGGTTGCCAGATGTATATGGCAGAAAGGAAGGAGTTACGTTAGCTAACCTTAGAAATAAGGTTAGCTAACTTAACGTTTGTTAAGTGGAAAATTAGGCTATATTTTTTCTAAATATAATGATATAGTACAAGTTTTCTAAAATACAATGTTAAAAATTTGTAACTAACATTTATTTATATCTATACAATAACATACTTCTAAATCTTATTATAATTATAATAAATCTATTTTAAAGTCTTTATACTTAAACATTTCCTAATGTTCGTTTACTACAACACTTGTTTTGAGACCTTTAACACTTTTACTGAAATTTGAGTTTTTTCATTATTTATTTATTTATTTATTCTTTGGCACGGTAACCAAATACAAATCAGCCCTTACAATAAATTATTTACATCTATTACACAATATTAAATTTGAATTTCGATGAAAACCGAGCACAACATTTAAATGAAATGTTTTATTCTAATTATTTTTAATACATTTTTTTTGTGTTTACTTATAAGACAGAAGCAAGCTGATACTCTCCGAACACTTGATACTTCTCAGAAATGATGTTAAGCTCTGATGAAATATATCAAGGTCCTTACATATAAGATTGTATTTTCTGCACATACGAAACAATGGGCTACTTTTTGATACATTATTTCTGGCTAAAGGTACATAAAATAGATGCTGCCTACGGTCTGACCTAAGTGAAAACCTCAGCGACACTAGGCTCAAGACATGAGAATCATAGTTAGAGTTTATAATTTTATGTAATGTTGAAAGGTCACTCAGTTGCCGTCTCACAAGAAGAGAATCCAGATTAATAAACCTCTTCAGTCTATCTTCGTGCGTTGTCAACATTTTGCCCAGGCCCAGTTTATAGAAGAGGCCACGAACAAACCGCTTCTGTATCGACTCGAGCCTGTTTATATGGTTATCATAACAAGGTGACCATATTGTGCAACAATATTCAAGAATGCTTCTCACGAGAGAACTATATAGAATTATCATACTTTTACTTTTTTGAATGGTTTTGTCACTGTATTTATAAAACCCATAGTTCGTCTGGCTTTTAAGAAGACTGAATCTAAATGTACTCTAAAAGATAGTTTAAAGCCAAACCAAACAACCAGATCACGTACTACATTTACATGTTCTAATAGGATGTCCATGATATTATAAGAAAAGATTATTGTATTCTTCTTCTTAGTAAACTTGATAACTTGACATTTTTTTACATTTAGGGACATTTTGTTATTAACGCACAAATCTGTAAGAGTCTTAGCATCCGACTGAAGCGTAATGCAGTCCTTAACCGATTGAATGTGTTCCGTCGGGCTGGTGAGGTAGTGATGGTAGAGGGATTCCATGGCGATGGTATATAACGACTGCGTCTCTTTATGTGATGTTGTATATTTACAGTGACTACATTGTGACTAACTTATTATCTAAAGCTAACAAGACTATTTATACAATAATAACTACTTAGATGTTGGAGGGAGGATGCCGTGTTATATCTTTATCGGATCTACACGTGTTTAGGAATGCGCTTACAAACTCTTTAACCAATACGTGAAGAGTATAAATTATGTGGCGACGCAGGCCGCCACAGTACTCCCCTTTTAGAAAAGGGAATGAAAAAAAAACCATCAGGTCTTCAGCTTTGAGATGCCAGTGGTGCTCTAATCCACGTTAAGTCGTGATGAGCGTGCTCAAGTCTTCGTTTACAATACGAGCGTTCTCCAGTCTACGGTGAGTCGAGACGAGCGTCTGCTACCACGTCTGTGGTGAGTCGAGACGTGTGGAGAAGTGCGACGGTCCTTTTTGGCCGTCGAGTGATGCCGAGGAACCAGGAAGCGATACGTTGCTGCGATGGAACCTTGAGGCAGGCTGGCTTGCTGAATGCTGCTAATGAGAGCTGTTTCCAATACTTGAACAAAATACTTATTATAGGTATACTTTTTAAAGACGACCGATTACACGAATAATTTTATAAAAAAGTAGTATAAAATTCCTCTCTCTTCTTTCTTCTTAGTCGCTTCACTCTTGCCAGAGTGGTCGTGGTTATCACGTTCCAGTAGGTTGGGCAGCAGACAGTGCCCGCCGCACGACATCCCGCCACCTCTGCCTACCGGTCGTTAATCGGGCACATTCGTGCACGGGAGCGCCCACCGCAGCCTTCACTTGGTCCGTCCATCTCATTGGGGATCTCCCTCGTGGTCTTGTGCCCTCAACTTTCCCTTGCACGACAAGACGTTCTATGAAGTCGTTTCCACGCCGACTAACATGCCCAAAGAATTTCAGGATCCGCCTGCGCACTTGGGTGGATAGATAAATCCTCTCAACATCCTAATATTTTTACTAATATTTTTATCACGTTATACCAAGATTATATTTACACACAATTAAATTTTAAATGACATAAGTACATTTTTAGATTACGTTTAATTTTACAATAGAACGTAATAATAAATTGAACTATTAGACTTAACAATCAGAAATAATACGACTGGTAAAAATATGCTTCTAAATATCTCATCCCGTGAGTATAAATAACATACCTGAAACCACTTTGTCAGTCGGTAAAAGTGAGGCGGTTAAACGGGTGAATACTCGTTGTATACATTTATTCTATTGTCCTTTGGATTCTATTTATTTATTTCTATAGAAAAATCTACAACCTTGTACAAAAGTGTTCCGTCGGGCTGGTAAGGTAGTGATGGATGGTAAATAACGACTGCGTCTCTTTATGTGATGTTGTATATTTACAGTGACTACATTGTGACTAACTTATTATCTATTTTCGAAATTCTCCATAGTTCGGGGAAGTTACCACTCATAAGTGATTTATTGAAAATAATATCTAAAGGCCTTATTAGAGCATCTGAACATCGGCGAACGAATACATGCGGTATTCCGTCAGGCTCTGCTCCCTTTCCTGTGTTATTTGATTTTACGCAGGATTTGATATCTTTATCAGCAATATAAATTGAGGCGAGAGTAAAGCCTGATTGTACAAAGCCCGGAACATACACGGCCAGAGCTGCTATAGACAAATGCGAACAATTTTGAAAATAAATTAGCAATATTAGTGCCACCTTCAGCAAATTGACCCTCATAAAACAATTCATCAGGATAGCTATTTGTTGGCTTTCACCACTAGCCGCAGGCAAAGCAGCAAAATCCCTTGCCCTGTTCCAACCAACCACAGCCGGGGTGGAAGTCTCTTTACCGCGAAACACGGCGTCTAGGATGGCACGTTTTAGGTGCTTATAATTATTAATATTAGTAGTGTCACTTACTGCCAGTGGTCCAACACCATCTTTAGGAAGCGGAGAGAGAGAGAGCGCTCTCTCTTATGAAGACCCGAAGCGTCGGTGATGGCCCGTCCACAGGGCTTTTTAGTTTGAAGGAACACTGGCTTGCACTTACACGAGAATTACACGACACGTACAGAGGGCCCTATTTCAGGCCGCCAAGAATCACCTGAGTTACGCTTAAAAATATACATATAACGCGGGAATGCCGCCCAAACCACGGAGTTGCTCACACAACAAACTACCGCGGTGTTTAAAGGCTTAATCGCAACTTCACTACAAAACGCAGAGTGTATCACACAATACTACAAACGACCGCTATCTCCGAAGGCGATGGCGTGACAGCTCGTTAGTCACTTAGTCGCCTGACGTGACGGCTCAAGGGACTGACTCGGAACAAACGGGAGCGCTAAGCGCGTAAAAACAAGACCACCGCCCAGCTAGCTTTAAAACACGCGCGCGCCTCTCCAAAGCTTGATCGCAACTGGTTAGGCGCTGCTAAGCGCCTTTCAAGCCGGAGAACCAAGGTGATCGTCGATTCCCAACATCCCCCCGACCTAGGACGGTCACAAACGGTACGCTATTCCACGGGTAACCGGGAGAGAGTGGTAACCGCTCACTATACAAAGCACCGTATCAAGTTCCTCAAACGTAAGGACGGTGTCTCCTATCACGCGACGAAGGTGGATCTTGACAGTCTTTACACATACTTCAAAGATCCCTCCCCAGTGCGGACAAGCTGGAGAACTACGCTTCCAGATTATCCCACGTCGGGATAGGGTGGTTCCAATGTCTAGTTTAATCTCACAATAGCAAACTGTGCACGTCATTTAAATAATTGTTCGCACCTAATCAATGACTGCAATCCTCTGTGGGAAACAAATTTACTACAAATGGTAATAAATGCGTCAGTAGATAACTTACAAACCACTTCATCCTCGCGTCTACGCGTGCCTGTATAGGTCCCACAGCGCTAACATCGGAACTGACCAACTTATGGAGACCGTCCAAACAGCGACAGACTCCCTTCTCCAACGGATCCCCTCGGCCGAGATTGTGGTATTGGGAGGCTTCAATGCCCACCACGTCGATTGGCTTGGTTCACGCACAACTGACTACGCGGGTAGAGCCGTTCATGACTTCGCTTTGGCCTACAGCCTGTCCCAATTGGTAACCGAGCCAACACCAAATGTGGAGGGCCATACACCTTCTCTATTGGACCTTCTGCTGACCTCGCACCCAGACGTTTATCAAGTTTCTGTTGATGCACCACTAGGCTCATCAGACCACTGTCTGATTCGCAGCACTGTGCCTCTCAGAGAAACTTCAAAACCGCAACCAGCGGCTAGCCGTCGAGTCTGGCATTATAGGTCAGCAGACTGGGAAGAGATGCGAAGTTTCTTTGCGTCCTACCCGTGATGGCGAGTTTGCTTCTCGCTGGATGATCCTGATGTCGCCGCTGACTCTGTCGTTGATGTGATACTGCAGGGAATGGAACTTTTCATTCCAAACTATGTGGTTCCCATTGGCGGCAAGTCCCAACCATGGCCTGGTCGTGGCTGCAAAATGGCGTCTCACCAAAAGCGACAACATTACCAAGCCAATGCGGTGTCATCAAAGGATCCAAACACCAGTGCGCTCAGAAAGAAGTACAACTTTGCCGCCAGATCCTTTAAGAAGGACATTGCCAAGGCGAAGTCATCATTCATAGGTAGAATCAGCGAGAGGCTAGTGCGTCTTCCTTCGAGGACGCGTGCGTTCTGGTCTCTCGCCAAAGCTATCTTAGGGAATTTTTGTCAGCCGTCCCTACCACCATTGCACAAGACCGATGACTGCCTGGCCTATACTGCAAAGGAGAAAGCCGATCTCTTGGGCTCTCCTTTCGCATCAAACTCGACCTTGGACGATGGGGAAAACTCTCCACCGACCATACCGCTTTGCGCTTGTACAATGCCAAACGTTCAGTTCCTGCAAAGGTCAGTTCGTAAGGCTCTTTTTTCCCTTGATATACATAAGGCGAGTGGGTCTGATGCAGTTCCACCCATTGTGCTTCGGACGTGTGCTCCTGAATTGGCACCAGTTCTAACGCACCTTTTCCGGCTTTCTTACACTACTGGCGTCGTCCCGAGCTCTTGGAAGACAGCCCTTGTCCACCCGATTCCAAAAAAAGGCGATCGCTCAGATCCGTCCAACTACAGGCCAATAGCTATTACCTCTTTACTCTCCAAAGTAATGGAGTCCATTACAAACCGCCAGCTCTTAAGGTACCTAGAAGAGAACCAGCTACTAAGTGATCGCCAGTATGGTTTTCGTCGCGGTCGTTCTGCTGGTGATCTTTTAGTGTATCTTACTCACCGATGGGCGGAGGCAGTCGAGAGTAAAGGAGTGGCACTGGCAGTTAGCTTGGACGTAGCGAAAGCTTTTGACAGGGTATGGCACAGGGCTCTTCTCTCTGGGGTGTGCGTTGGGTGACCTCCGCGTGGTACACCCTGGAAACGGGCAGCTTCAACATGCTCCTCTCGATAGGAGGTTGCTTTGAGACTGGCCGGCTAACAACCCAGCACAGGCAGGAGCCCCTTCTGGGCCCTGCACCTCCACGTACGTACCCACTCTGGGCCGTACACTCGCCGCTCCTTATGAGCGGCTTTGAGAGGAGTTTTGACGGCGTCCCTTCTGGGCGCCGCTACAAGGGGGGGGGAATGGGGTAGGCTGGCGCCCCTTCTGGGCGCCCTTCAAGTGTTGTATACGCAATGTTGTGACGTGGGCTTCATGCCAAATTCCCATCGTCGTGTCTTGCTGTGTCGCGGGTTCTGTCCCGTCCGCCACAACGACCCCAGTCCTGACATAAGCTGGGCACGTGGTGGCCTGGTTCAGACCTGCAGCTGTTTCGTGGTGCTTCATTTGACAAGGAAAGGTCACTAAAACCCCGCAGATACCTCCCGTCCTCTGCGGCGTATATAGGGCGTGCTTGGCGTAGGGGCTTCGACCCGGCACGTTTTTCTGAAGAGCTCCAGACGGGAAAGGTCTCAAAAGCCCGGGAGGCCACCCGTAAAACCAGCTCAGCAGAGAGTTTAAAAGCCGGGGATTGCAACCCGTAAATTGCTAAAAATCGTAATGACAATGTCCGCATCCGAATCGACGTTGTCATGTGATCTGGCTGACGCCCAGCGCGTGGAGGTACCCGGGCCTCCATGTGACAAATCTGTTACCGATGGTCCCCTTGGGGTAGGCAAACAGGCCCCAAGGTGTGACGATGTTCCTGGAAGAAAGGAGGACGGAGAGGGAAGGTCGGGAGACGAGGGTGCGCTGTCGGAGGATAACGCGGCCTACCTTCAGGCGAACAGTGGTCGATCGCTCGACGGGCATGGTGTGTCGGGAAATGAAGGGGGCTCTGAGGGTGCGTCACAAGACTCCGGAGCGAATTGCCCAACGGACAAGGAGGCGATGAACACCAGTGAGCCGAAAGGCAACAAACGGGCCCGAGAGGACTCGAGCAGTCGGAGAGCATAATGGTGGTGACGAAGGACTCCGCCAAAATTTTTACTGCCAAGAGCGGTGGTACTAAGCGCGGCAAGAGTGGTCGTGGTCACCCTGGCACGTCCATTGGTCGCGCTGCGGCCAGGAGAGCTGCGATGTCCGACAGCGGAAACGATTGGGAGTCGAGAGTGTCGGGGCCTGAGTTCAGGGAGATTCTCAATACCGGAGACACTAGTCGGCACGAGGGCCGGCGTACAAGCGCAAGAGTGGCGGCAAAGACCCGGGATGCGCCACGCGTGAAGGGGGGCAGTCCCCAAAATGAGTTTAGAAAGGACCCTGTCGGTCTAGGAAGCACCGAGGACCTTCTGAAGACCCGCAAGGGTAAGACCGTTGTGTCCCTGGCAGACAAAGAGGACTCCACCAGAGCGGAAATGCTGGCAGAGGCGGATGAAGCCATTATGACAATACATAATGCCGCCCACATCTCTGGCAACCTGAAAGGCACGGTCCACGGCCAAATCAACACTGCGGCAGTAAAGTTGGCCAAAATAGTAGGCACGCTCAAGTGCATGACCCAGGATGAGGAGATCCGCCGCCTGAATGCCCAGGTCGAAGTCCAGGCAAATCAGATCTCCAAACTGAAAGCAGACCTTGCGGCCTTCAAAGTGGGGTATGATGAGTCTAATAAGACTAACAACAGTCTCAGGACCCCGCCCCCCCCCATTATAGTGCAGAACCCGAACCCGAGTCCTGAGGATCTGCTGGTGGTAGTGCAGAAGGAGATGGACAAGAGGCATAAGGAGTCCATGGAGAGCATCCGCAATATGCTGAACTCCTTCAAGAGCGGAATAGACCAGAGGCTGGGCCCGGAGCCTAGGCTCAGGCCGCCTCTAGCCGCTGATGCTGCTAACACCGCTGCTGCCGCTGCCGCTGCTACCCCTGTCGCTGGAAGTGCTTCCTACGCTGCCGAAGCCGCCGCTCCTGCTGCTCCCGCAGATGATGGTGCCATCGCCGGTCCCTCCCGGGCCCCGCACATGGTACCTGCAAAGAAAGGAAAACGGTTAGGGGAAGATGGTCACCGTACTTACCTGGCGGCTTCGAAGAAGAAGGCCCCTGCTGCTCCTGCTCCGTTGCCCCACGCTGCCTCGCTGCCCCCGGTGGTCCCTGCTCCCGCTGCTCATGATCCGTCGCTCGACGCTGCGGCTGCCGCCCCTGCAAACGAGTGGAGGGAATTTAGGAAGAAGAAGAGAAAGCGGAAAAAGAGGACGGCCCAACCAGCACGGGCTAAGAAGGCGGCCCCTAAACTAGAGGTACCGCGTTCCTCGGTCGTTACCATGACCCTAAACAGCGACGCTCTGACCAATAGCGTCACCTATGCCGAGGTCATGAGCAAGGTCATCGGTAACATAAACCTAGAGGAAATAGGCCTCCCACCGCTGAAGATCCGCAACACGGCCGCAGGCGGCAGAAAGCTGGAGATCGCCGGTGCCAGTGCCACCAGCGGCCCCATGGCGGACGCCCTGGCGTCCAAAATCCAGAACGTGGTTGGCGACCTTGTGCACGTTGGCCGGCCGACCAGGCAAGCTGAGGTTAAGCTGGTGGGGCTCCAGGACGGAGTGACCCCCACAGCCATTGTGGAGGCCATAGCCCGTAGGGGAGACTGCTTAGTGTCCGAGGTCTCGGTGGGTCCGATACGGGACGCAATGGGATGGGTTCCCTCGACGGCCATCGCACGGTGCCCAATCCCAGTGGCCAAAAAGCTCGCTAGGGAGGGCTCGATTCCCATTGGGTGGGCCGCGGTACAGGTCACTGCCATGGAGCCGTCTCCTACTAGGTGCTTCAGGTGCCTGGGCACGGGACACACCAGGTACACGTGCCCTTCGAAAGCAGACCGCAGCACTCTCTGCTTTAGGTGCGGAAAGGAGGGGCACAAGGCGGAGCAGTGTGAGACTGAGGAGCCCCACTGTCTGGTGTGTGAGGAGGGCAAAGTGTCTTACAGACACATAATGGGGAGCAGGGCCTGTCGCCCTCCCCCAGCTAAGAGCACCACTCCCCTGTGGAAGCCGATAAGACTGGTGCCCCGTGCGGAGCCCCCGGAAGCAATGGAGGTCGCGGCGACAGCGGCAGTAACGGCACCCAATGTCAGTACGACCTAGGAACACTATCATCCTCCAGGCGAACCTAAACCACTCTGTCGCCGCGCAGAATCTGCTGGTGCAGCAGATGACGGAGTGGGAGGTTGGGGCGGCTCTGGTGGCGGAGCCATACTCTGTGCCCACCGGGTCCGGTTGGATTGGGGATACGACGGGACTGGCACTCGTCGCCACCCCTCCCAACGGCGCAACCCCAATTGCTCTTAGGGAAAGGGGCCCAGGCTACGTCGCTGTGACTTGGGGCGACGTAGTCCTGGTGGCAGCTTATTTCTCTCCGAACAGGCCGCTGCGAGAGTTCAGTGCATTTGTGTTGCAGCTCCTGGGCGTGGTGAGGCGCTCGTCCCCGCTACAGGTTGTGCTGGCGGGTGACTTGAACGCGAAGTCCACCACGTGGGGATGCCCCAGGACCGACCTCAGGGGAGCGGAGGTCGAGGAGTTTGCCGTCGAGGGTGGCCTTGTCCTCTTGAATAGAGGGAGTGCCAGCACGTGCATCCGATGGCAGGGGGAGTCGATAATCGACATCTCCTTCGCTACCCCGGCCATCGCCGCTCGGCTGACGGAGTGGAGGGTTATGGAGAGGGAGGAGTCCCTCTCTGACCACCTCTATGTGTGGATGAGGATATCCCCCATCCCCCTCGCCGATCTTCAGCCTGGAGCAGGAGTTCGCACGGCCCGGTTCAGGAAGTGGGCCCTCACTCGCCTGAACCGTGAGGCAGCTGTTGAAGCGTCCCTGGTGGAGATGTGGTTCCGGGACCCTCCCGCCTCCATGAGCGTGGACCTGCAGGCAGTCAAATTTCGGGATGCCCTGACCCGCATTTGCGACGCCAGCATGCCCAGGGTTGGCGATCGCCCGCACCGGAGAGCGGTGTACTGGTGGTCCGCTGACATTGCCAGCCTGCGTGCCGCTAGCATCTCGGCGAGGCTGAGCCTCCAGCACTGCCGAAGGAGACGCCACACGGACGTCGAGGAGGCCCACTTTTATGCCCTGTTCAGGGTGGCCAGGAAGGGGCTGCAGGTCGCCATCCTGAAGGCCAAAACATCAGCGTGGAACGAGTTCCTGGCCGAGCTGGATAGAGACCCATGGGGAAGGCCATATCGCACTGTGCGGAATAAATATCGCAATTCCGCCCCCCCCACGGAGTCTTTTGAGCCAGGACTCTTGGCAAGCGTGGTCAGCGGCCTGTTCCCGGCCCAAGAGTTTGACGCAGTGCCGTTTGTGCCTCCGGAGCTGGACGAACCTCGGGACGTCGAAGGGATCCCCCGTATCTCTAAGAGCGAGATGGCGTACGCCGTTGACCGCCTCCGCCTAAAAAGAAAGGCACCTGGGCCGGACGGCGTCAATGGCAAGGTGCTGGGTATCGCCCTGGACCATATGGGAGGAAGGCTGACCGGCCTTCTCGACTGCTGCCTCCGCCAGGGGAAGTTCCCCAAAGTGTGGAAAGAGGGCCGGTTGGTCCTTCTAAAGAAGGACGATCGTCCACCGGACATGCCATCGGCTTATAGACCGATCGTCCTGCTGGATGAGGCGGGCAAGCTTTTCGAGCGTTTGCTCGCTGCCCGCATCATCGAGCACTTGGACGCTGGCGGACCCAATATTGAGGCATCTCAGTATGGGTTCCGTCGGGGCTTGTCCACGGTGGATGGGATACTTGCCTTAAAGCGTACTACCGAAGTGGCAGTTGCCAGAGGGGAAAGGGTAGTAGCGGTTTCGCTAGATATAGCGAACGCTTTTAACACCCTTCCCTTCAGCTGCATCAACCAGGCCCTCCTGTATCACAGGGTGCCCTGGTATCTTAGAAGGGTCCTGAGGGATTACCTCCAGGACAGGAAAATTCTGTTCCTGGAGAAGGGCGCGGAGCGCATTAGTGCTCGCCGCATGGTGTGCGGTGTTCCACAGGGGTCGGTCCTTGGACCTCTCCTGTGGAACATCGGATACAACTGGGTCCTGAGGGGGGACACTCTATCCAAGACGGGTGTTATCTGCTATGCAGATGACACCCTAGTCACCGCACGGGGCGGTGACTACCGGAGTACGGTTGATCTCGCGTCGGCCATGGCCACTTTGACCACATCGAGAATCCGCATGTTGGGGATGGAGGTGGCTCTCCCGAAGACGGAAGCCGTGGTGTTCCATGGCCCTCGACGGAAACCGTCGGGCATCTGGAGCGTCACGGTGGACGGCGTGCGGGTCGAGATAAAGTCCCAGATGAGATATCTGGGACTTACCCTCGACAGCAGGTGGACATTCGAGCCGCACTTTACCGAGATGGCGCCTCGGCTGGTGAAGACGGCGATGGCGCTCATGCGCGTTCTCCCCAATATCGGAGGCCCAGTAGAGAGTTGCCGCCGACTATACGCTGGAGTGCTGCGCAGCATGGCGCTCTACGGCGCACTAGTCTGGTCGGACTCGCTCTCCCGCAAGAATGTGGCTCTCCTACGCAGGCCACAGAGGGTGGCGGCGACGAGAGCCATACGAGGGTACCGGACCGTGTCGTTCGAGGTGGCGACGGCCCTTGCTGGCATGATTCCGTGGGAACTCGAAGCACAGGTCCTCACCGAAGTCTTCGAGTTCCGCTCGGAGGGAAGGGCCAGGGGCGAGTGTCCCTCCGCTGAGGAGGTCCAGGGAGCCAGGCGCATCGCGCGCGACATGGCAGTGTGGCGCTGGGAGGACCAGCTGGAGTCCCCGAGGGCTGGAGCCCACACTGTCCAGGCCATTAGGCCAGTCTTGACGAGATGGCTCGACAGGCCCTTCGGGTCCTTGACGTACCATTTGACACAGATGCTTACCGGCCATGGTTGCTTTGGTAAGTATCTGTGTCAAATTGGAAGGGAGGAGAGTACCATCTGCCACCAGTGCGGAGCTGATGAGGATACGGCGCAGCACACCCTCCAGGTGTGTGGCGCCTTTGCCTCGCAGCGACGCACTATGGAGATGGAGCTCGGAGGCAGGGGTGCCCCCTCGCTTCCTGACGTCGTTGCGGCGATGGTAGAGAGCGAGAGGAACTCGAGCGCGGTGGCTCAGTTTAGCACCGAATGCATGGGCATCAAGGAGGAGGCGGAGCGAGCGCGCGAGGCCGCGATTGACGCTGCGCCTGCTAGGAGGCGGAGATGCAGAAGGAGGCGGAGAGACGCGGATCTCCACCCACCGTAGGTTGGAGTTTGGAGCGCGGCGTGTCCGATGCCAGGTCCCTGGCGCCGGTCGAACCTGCCAATGTGTGGTGTAAGTGAGGGTGTGTGCGATCGTGGATGTGTAAGTTGACGTATACTTGCCGTCGCTGCGGCAGCCCATTCGAAGGAGTGGGTTGCCGCAGCGACGGCGGGCTTCAGTGTGTGTGTGCTTCAGTGTGTAAAGGTTACATGGTCCCGGATCATGTAATCCCCAGAAGGAACCTCTTAGAGGTTAAGCTACAACGCACCCTTACGGGGGAGCGGTGTGGCAAAAGTCGTCGCGTACGCGTTCCGCCCGGGTGGCCGCGCGTGCCGGCCCCTATCGCACCAGTGCGGGGGGGGGCCGGCGCGGGCGGTCACACGGGCGTCAGGGTGAATCCCGCGGTTCAATTCCCCCAGGATAGGCCCCGCGGCCTTCACCTGTTTTCGGAGTTTGGTCCTCCAGAGGTTTAGTGAGTATTCCCCTCCGTCTCACCCTTCCCAGCCGGGGTGTTTCCCTGGCAGTCGACTGGGGACAATGTCGTCCCCATGCAGTCGGCGGGAGGCGGAAAGACGGACGGGCGAGTCTCACATAACCCGGGGCCTCTTCAAGGCCCTGGGTATGCGTAACGCATTCCTCTGGAAAAAAAAAAAAAAAAAAAAAAAAGGGCTCTTCTCTCTAAACTTCCATCATACGGGCTTCCTGAGAAATTGTGTTCATAGGTTGCCAGCTTTCTTACTGGGCGTAGCATCAGAGTCGCAGTCGACGGTTCGTACTCCGACATGAAGCCCGTGATTGCTGGAGTCCCGCAGGGGTGTGTGTTGTCCCCTACTCTGTTTCTTCTGCATATCAATGACATGCTGCATAACAACAGCATTCATTGCTATGCAGACGACAGTACTGGGGATACGCTCTACACCGGGCGAGCTAATATTTCTCTGGAAAGCGTCATCGAGAGCCGGAATAAACTTGTGACTGACACCGAGAACATGTTAAGTCATGTCTCGGATTGGGTTCGACATAACCTAGTCCACTTTAACCCCTCCAAAACACAAGTTTGCACATTTACCGCGAAAAAACATCCCTTTGTCGTACCTCTGAACTTTGAGGGAGCTCTCCGTGATACCAATCCGACTATTGGAATCCTTGGCGTCGATATTTCGAGTGACGTTCAGTTTCGTGGTCATTTGGAAGGTAAAGCTAAATTAGTCATTAATAAACTGTGAAACAGTGTGGGGCACATTAGTTGAATTGGAACCAGGGCGGGCTAGTTAACTCCAGTTGTTTGGTTGGAGTGTGACACATGGAGTGGTATTGTGCATCGGTGGTGTGTATTTCTCTTGGGTTTGTCAGCACTGACGGGGTAGCCGACGGGTTATTAGGGCCTTTTACCCACCACAGCAGCAGCCAGAAGCCGCGCAGGAGCGCGGTCTACCACCACCACAGCAGCCAGAGACAGCAGCCAGGGGCGCAGTCTAACACAGCAGCAGGGCGCGGTGAGTCACCATATCACCTGGAAGTGGTATCGGCGTGTCTCTAAGGAACTAGTATGTAAGTCGTTTTATATATATTATAATTTAGTAATAGTATAGCTTTAAGTCGAGAGGGTGCGGTCTACAGGTCCCGGAACAGGACCTCGGAACCAGGCCTTCTCTGGTAGCAGAGTTGATGTAGACTATGTATATCAAACAGAAGGTAAAGCTAAATTAGCTTTGAAAAAGCTGGGTGTGCTTAATAGAGCGGGTCAGTATTTCACGCCGGCCCAACAACAACACAACACACAACAACACTTTACAACTGTATAAAGCACAGGTCAGGCCGCATATGGAATACTGCTCCCATCTCTGGGCTGGAGCACCCCAATGCCAACTCCTTCCATTTGACCGCATTCAACGCAGAGCTGCTCGAATTGTCGACGACGTGGTTAATTCAGGTCGGCTCGATCCACTGGCTCTTCGGAGAGACGTGGCGTCTCTCTGTATATTGTACCGTATATATCATGGAGAGTGTTCTGAGGAATTGTTCGGCTTGATCCCTGCCACTGATTTCCTTCACCGCACTACACGCAATCGACTGTCATTCCATCCACATCACCTTGATGGATGGCGGACTACTACTGTGCGTTTTTCAAGAAATTTCTTGCCTCGAACTACAGTGTTGTGGAACCAGCTCTTGGCGGCGGTATTTCCGGACCGTTATGACTTAGGGATCTTCAAGAAACGAGCCTATTCCTTCCTTAAAGGCCGGCAACGCGCCTGCGATTCCTCTGGTTTTGCGGCTGTCCATGGGCGGCGGTGATTACTTTCCATCAGGTGACCCGCCCGCTCGTTTGCCTCCTTCTGCTATAAAAAAAAAACTTCTAAGTGGACAGCCTTGGTTGACGGACACATAAACAATACGCGTTTTAACTCTACAAACAATAATAAATACTTTTCGTAACGCGGTCTGCAGACAAATCTTCCATTTGGGGCTGCATTGTAGTGGCTCTTAGCCGATAATACGGTAGGCACCGAAAATAATAATACAGCGTAAGGCCGTCTAGCTGACAAAATTACAAAATTCACGCTACAAAACGGCGAGCATTGCGTTGCTGCTGGCGTGATAAACGTGGGCGCGGAGCCGTCCAATAATACTACACGAAACTTTCCGTTCGCGCTTTCAAAAGCGCGCGATGTGAAAGAAAGTAGTGCTCCACCTAGCGCCATTCTACGCACGATACGACATGTGACTCAACTACTTATACTTCCGTATAAAGTTAATATACTTCGTCCGAAAGACCGAATTGTACGCTCTTGCGGCGTTCCAATGACGCTAGCCTTCTATACGCTAGCATTCCGGACTCACTCAGCGGAGAACGACCAGCACGAAAGTGTAGTCGAATAAATAGTCGCCCAGAGCGGAGTCAACCAGTGTTAGTCTGGTAACAATACGCACTCCTTTTGCTCTGGGTCAATTCGCGGCGTGGAGGGGGTTACTCCACTTCCCAAAAATTCTGAACAACGTCAGAAAGGGTAGCCCCTACAACGAGAGCGGTATCCTCGCTATTCAGGGGTGAGACTCTGTTCACTGGTCCCATAACCACATAGCCGAAAACCGTCTCGACGGCAACCAGACCGCTCGGCTGAAGGACACGTTTATCGTTCAACAACAATCACCCTAGTACGTCTGCTCCCAACAGAACGTCAATCTATCCCGGGGTGTTGAACTTAGTGTTCGCTAACGCAAGCTTAGACGTTAATGCCAAAATAGTTGAATCTTATTCTACGAACGGTTGCCTACCAACTACTGTGTCCAAAACAATCGCCGAGGTTGTTATACTCGGGTTGGACAATAAAACGGGGGTGAAAGTAAACGTTACCTCCCCTAGCAGTCTAGGTACTTTCACATCACCAATACCCCGAACACCTTCTTGGTGAGGCCTAATAGGGAGGCCCAACTTGCTAACCAACCATGATGAAAGCACACATCCCTGAGCGCCGGAGTCCAAAAGAGCTCGGACTTTCATCAAGTTACCTTTCAGTCCCCTAACCAACACAGAGGCCGTAGGGAGCAGAACGATCTCTGAAGGGGCTGCGGTTGGCGATTGGATGGCCGTTAATTGCTAATGTGTCGGGAAGCAAACCGCCTATCCTGAAGGAGGGGGTCGCTGATACCTAGCAGGGGGGTCCCATTCTGGCGAATAGCGTCGACGACGCTCCAAACGCGGACGTGCCACCACCGGTGACGCGGACTTAACACGAGGATTTTTGATAGTGGAACCGTACCTATCAACCGGCTTCAATTTGTTCCGCGGTGGAGAGTTCCTAGGGCCCCCGCCCGTACGGGGTGCTTGCCGTCCCTGGGAACGTCCATATTTCGCGTAACCACCTCTAGGCTGAGTGTGGTATTTATTTTGGCCAGAGCCCCCGCCCGTACGGGGTGTCTCCGGAGCTCGCATCACTCCCCTGGGTCGGCTCAATACCTACGTTGCTTCGGTTCATACACAACGAGGGATGGTGATTGCCCTTACAATAACCACAGGGATGTGGTTGGGTACATTCTCGCTGTAGGTGCGGACCCAAGCAAAAATAACACTATCCCCTCTGACGAACTATCGCCCGACCCGGGAGGCGTTGCTCCAAGAATTTCTTACAACGGGCCGTTTGATGCCCTGGGTCGCAGCAATATTCGCAATGCGCGGTCTCATGAACCCCTCTCCTTACTTCACTAAGTTTATTTGTACTGGCACCTCGAGACCAACGTAGGGTATGCAAGAAGTGCCAGACGTCCCTGCGCCAGTAGAACACTCGCGCAGGAGACCACCAACTCTGGAGAGTATCCCCGTGAACACGTGTAGTTCACTGCCTATTGTCCAGATAGGTAACCGGAGCTGTCAAGCTCGCTCACTTCTCGTTGCACGAAGGGCACAACTCGCAGTTGCCACTGCTAGGGTCGTCGACTCTAAAATCGACTCCCAAGTGTCCACCTTGGTAGCGGAGTAGTAAGCACACTCACTTCTCGGAACCCATCCGGGCGCCTAGCCAGTTCCCACGTCCTACGCGGCTGGCTGGACCGGAGACTTACGGCATCTAGGAGGCTGCCTCTACTAGTTATCCAGACTAGTACCGGAGATGTCAACACCAATGTCCAATGAAAACCACCGGACAAAGCTGCTAACTATAAGGGAAACTCACGTTCCCTGCAGGACTTTTCGCTTCTGGCCCCTCAGAGACCGCTACTAGGCCCCGCTCGCTGTGCACGAGTTTGGAAGTCCTGGCACACAATACCAGGACAAACGAACATTCCCAAGCTCTACAGCTAACCACACGCCACTACGAGTCTAACCCATGTCCGGATCCCGCCGGAGGCGCCTGGTTAAAGGCACGACCAGCGGGGGGCTTGAACCGGAACCCCGTAGTACCTCTGAAAACACAACCGGTCCCGTAGTTCCAGTTGCGATACCCTATCTATTGAGGTCGGTAGATAGGGACGGTCTCATGAACCGTGGAATATCGCTTTAAAGGTCGAGGTTGTTCCTGTCTTCCTGACCTAAAGGGTCTCCCACCCGAAGGTGTCTGGGGATCACGAACCCTTACCCAAGATGGGCTAACCACATTGGAGTTGTCCGCTAATCGGCACTCATCCTCCATGAATTTATGGAGGTCCTTGAAGGGCGGCAAGTATGTGGAGCTATCCCCACCATATTGTTGCTCAAAGCGCACCTTCAAGTTGTCGGGCAACTTCGCAAGTACGATGTTTAGCAACAAAAATGACCACTCTGCAACCGGCAGGTTTAAACTGCGAAGAGCATTAACGGCGACAAGGAGCGGATTTAAAATCTCAACTCGTAAGCGCATTATGTTTATGACTCGGGGGAGGGCCAATATCGTCGCGACGTGTGCGTCAGCGAGCCTCCTCACATTTTGGTATCGCCGAGTCACGATATCCATGGCCACCTTATAGTTGTCATCCGTGGGCGCTAGGTGCTGGACCTGTTCGCGAGCCTCCCCGTCCAAAACGGTGAGAAGGTAGGCGAGCTTTTGCCCGCGGTCAAATCCTCCCTTGCATCGATGAGGCTATTAAATAAATTAGAAAAGCCCTCCCTTTCGTCGAGCCTCCCAGAAAAACGACGGAGGTCTAGAGGTGGTAGCCGCGACCACAACGCGGGCATAGACTTGCTCGCAGATTTGGAGTGGTCAATTTCCATTTGTATGCCCACGTGTAGAGGGCGTGCGACCTCAGCAATGCGATCTGATAATTCATAGATTGTTTAACGTCATTTTCCACCGCTTCAGAATGTCTTGATCACGGTCAAAACATCTCTCTAGGAACAAAGCGTACTGTTCGTCTACTACCGCCATGCAAATTGGGAGATCCACAAATCTATTCAGTAATGCTTGTCTCCTGTCAGGTCTGTCCACCTTGCTGCAGCAGTCGAAAGCCAGCGCAATTCAGCGGTTGTCTAGGCCTTGCACAACATTGCCGTCATTGTAACCAATAGATATTGACGTCTGGGTATTTCACCTTACTTAGTAATTATAAAACACAATTAATATCGGAGACGTAAAATTTATCAGTATAAGAAGCTACTATGAACCACCATACGAAAGTAGCTTAACATAACATAACAACTATTTAGTTAACACTAAGTTACTGTAACCCGCTAAATGGACTTATTATTTCATCTAAGATAACTCGTCACCAATATCGCAAAATACAAAATCTTATAGATTAAAATTACCGAGTAAACAAACACATTATTTTCCGTAGCAATTATTCCAATATGAACCTTGTTTACCAAGCGATGTCTATATCCAATTAATAGACAATAGAATTCTTATCTTTAATCTCGCTCGCAATACAATGGAAGCCCCAGAAATCAATTAACAATAGTATGGTAAAATACCAAAGAAAACCACAGCTTATCTAGATGTACATAAGGTTTAACGCCAATAATACAATTAACAATGTTTATGAGCAACATATGGCCAGTTTGTCCGAAACAAACAATTTTTTCTGTTTCAAAACCGTATCCGTATTTCTTTTCGGTGTTTATCATAATTTCTAGTGACGGATGATGTTCATCTATTCGACTCATACCTATAGTTCGGCTAACTGAACACGATAAGCCCGAACTCACCAATACAAGATCAAAAATTCTGTTATTATAATAATAATAATAATAATTCAACTATTATTGTACCGATAGTCGTTTCGGCACACGGTCTTATAGCTAAGAGCTTCGATCAACATCTAGAGAGGCTCTCGCTAAAAGGTTGGGTCAAGGGTCAGATACAGAAGGCAGTACTCCTTGACACGGCACGTATTGTGAGGAGGTTCCTCACTCTGCAACCCTAACCACCGATAGCTTGGGTCTATCCCCGCTGCCGGTGGCAACCTAGGTTAAGTTTTTTATAATATTTTATATTGTAAATATGTTGTTATATAAAATATTGTAAAAATTTTTTCTTAAGATATATGTTAAATAAAGAGTATAATAATAATAATAATAATAAACTCTCCTACACTCACACCAATTATCTAGCCCAAGAGAAGCTTCGTTATGAAACTCGTTAAATGGTTACTAGACAACATTAACATTATGATTAACTACCGTGTTGATTTGCGCCACATCCGTGGTAACCGTGAATTCATTCAGAGAGGCTGACTTAGCGTCATTAAAATGTTGTGGTAGGCCATTAAAAGTCCCGCTTCAGTCTATGTCACATAAGTTGAAATCCCCTAATATAAAAGTTTTGTCATCAGTGGATAATGATGTTATTCTTTCACAGTTATCTAAAAATTGTAAGTAATGTTCGCTAGCTAAGTAAGAGGGAAGATAAGTGATACAAATATTTATCCAGACATGTTGCAACTTAATGCAAACCCAAAGGTCTTCTACAGTAGTCTGCCACTCAGATAATATGGTTTTCTTTATAGCAACAAGTGTCCCTCCACCCTAACTTTTTTATACTTAATCATGAAGTGTTTAGGACGGTCTCTACGGTAAACTTTGTATCGTATCGTATTAAAGTATTTTTATACATTATTTTATATTTTATTAATTAAGATACTTAAAATCTATCAGGTATCGAATATGTATACCACATTTACGCTTAATTACTTACAAATTAAACATTTTATAATTATCATATTGAAAATTAACTATAATCTTTAGCTAATCTTTTATTAACCATTTTAATATAAATATTAACTGATTGTTCTAAATTTTGACTTGTTAAAGCAGTGGCTTCTAATCTTTTTCTATTATTTTCTTTAAACTCTATTATTTTATGATTTAGAAGTCTAAATCAAGACAACAACTATCTCTAGCTTAAAACTACAATTAATATCAACTAACTTACATAAATGAAGACGGAGACTGCGCGTCCTTGACGTTTGCTTCGCCTCGCTCGGGAGTTGGCCGCTAGCACGCCGCTGGTGTCGAGAGGTTGATTCTAAATGTCCTAAGCTTCCCAACCTACCCCGTCAGTACTGACAACCCCAGACAAGAGTGATATGCATCAGCTTGCAGGCAGTTCTCAAGCACACGTCACGCACGTGTCTCAGGGACAGTCGCCTCATCTGCAGACACCAGCTGTAGACTCTAACCGATATTCGCACGGTAAGTGAACGCAAAATAATTAATAGTAGGTAGCCGAGCCGTCGCACAGTGGAACGTCCCATACCCAAAACCTATATTATTGAAATAGACGAGGGTAGTTTTCAAACACATGTAAGTATTCTTAGATGTCTACCCTTCTTATATATCAAAATAATATCGTATCCGTCAACGCCACTAATGAGTTATTGCTTTGTTAACTGTGACAAGTAAACAACCTGCTATTATTTTCATTAAAAAGTACGTTGCATTATTAATTTATTACGGCTTATTTATTTAATATTGGTTGGATTTTTCATTTAAATATTGTCATGGAGAATACAACCGACCGTAAGTGATTAATTAATTTGGATATATTAGTGTATTTTAAAATCTTTAAAGTGTAACATAAATTAATATTCAAAATTAATTCGATTACCAAGGTATATCAAAGGTTTACTAAAATTCCTCAAAAACCCTCTCTGGGATATTTGTTTTATTAAATCAATCTATATCTTTACTTTGATTATTCGTTAATTTTTTTTGCAACAACTTGCAAACTTAGCCGTTATTTGCATTTTTCGGAGCCCCATCCAATAATAAAAAATAGGGACCTATTCTAAACTTTGGTTTCCAGCCCAAATAGTGAAAAAATGACATCAGTAGCGACTCTTATTGGGGAATTGTTAGAATTAACTAAGTATCCAGATGATGTTTGTCTACAAATATCAAAGTTATCAGAGTTTTATTCCTTAAGACTACTTTATAACAAAAAATGAAGAGTGGCTTAGTCAGAATTTGATATTACCCGATAATATAGTATATTACATGCGTGAATTAGTTCAACCAATACCCATGCCAAGTACAAGTAAAGGTGGAGACCGCAGAAAAATTTTGAAGACTATTAGTTTAAAAACTAAAAAACGACGTGTATGAATTGGTTTAAAACGTTAGTAATAAGAAACTAAATTAGGTGTCGATTTGTTTAACCGCCTTTCAGCAGGGTCACCATCGCAAGAGAACAAGACTCTGACACTTCAACATGCACTTTACTTAGACTTAGATTTTATCTAAGAGTAAGTATAATATTTTACAATCAGTGGCAAACTTGTTGCATAAATATTGTTTTCCAAGCTGAAACACCTAATAGAAAATACGAAACAATATAATCTACAAAATTACAGTTCATGTAATACACATGCCAAGCACATTACATAAATCATTAATTCACGGGATTGATATAATTTCATTTTTTGATTTGCCTGTAGGAACATTATCGGAGAAGACATTAGAAGCGAAACAAGGAATTTTGGAAAAATCGTTTGTTTCATACTAGATAGACTTCTCCTGTAAATACAAGATAAATAGAAGACCTAATGAATATTATGTTAGTTTCTTCCAATCCCTATGTGGCTAGCTTAAGGAACATTCACCACAAAAGTCTTTTGAGAGTGATGAAGACATTTAAAGAATATTTACTGAGCTCAGAGTCGTCAGAGTCTTCTTTACGTCTTTCCTTAGGCATACCAACCCACTTTGACCTCAGCTCAGATTCTGACATTTCAGATGAGTGATTTCACATACCATTACTATTATTTGTGTGTTACAATGAGTGAAAGTGCATATTTTAAATTTTTTTACGATTATTGGCAATTATAAAAGTAAAACATGCATAATTTAATTTAAATTTAATGTAATCCTGTTTTAGATCAATAATAATGAATGTTTAGTATATTAAAAGCAGACACAAAAAAAAAGTAACGAGCCTAGAATAATACTTTAGAAGTTATATGTTTTGCCGTTTTTCCCATACAAACGTACCACTGTGCGTCGGCACAATCAACGTTTAACCAGATTAAACTTTAAACACAAAACAATTTATGTTACTCAAAATGTGGTCTAGACGCCATCAACTTATAGGGACAATAGTGATGGGACAAAAGTGATGTGACACATAACAATTGCAAATAATTGGAAATAATTGAATTGAGACAGAAACACAGAGCTGAGTGCCGCGCGACGTCACATCGGCCGAGTGAGACAGAGCGATGTGTTCTGTTTCACGTTTTATTTCATACAATATATGAATAAAATTTTAGTTCTTTTCTCTTGATCTTTTATAAGCTTTTGCATATAATGTTGATTAAATTGTATTTCAAATATACTTTTACTTCCATAGGTGTAAATCCTATCAAAGAATGAATACTATTATTATAGGCTAAAATTAAATAAGTCATTACGTCAGCAGCGTCTGTAGACTTCCACTAAGAACATAAGTTACGACTACCTACTTTTATTAGTTAGAATAAAAAATGGAGACGTTCTTTTAGTCAATTATTCTCTGTTTCTATCACCAGGTTTTATATGGAAGATTTTATCACTAATTGACTAAATTAATAGCAACAAACATAAAAATCATACGCAGCGCTTAAGCCAGTTTTGCACTTTGGTAGTATTTTGTGATGAATTGATGAATAACTAAACTAATTTAAAAATATTGCTAGTTTTCGTAACTTAAGTCTAAATTTCGAACCCTAAAAACTACTAGGGTTATGGGCGGTATTAACTTCTAGAACCAAAAGTGGTCGCATGAGACCGCAGTTGACAGTGCGCGCATTTCCGTGCCTTTGTGGGAGCGGGCGGACTACATTTTCCGAAAGTACCAGGAGTAGGCGACACTTTCCGCCATAGCAATGCCAAACGGTACGGTAGGTTTGTTTGCATGTTTGCCTACAATTTTTTCGCAGTCGTTTATGAAAGCTTGCAGAGTGTATACCTACTTTTAGTTATTTTTTTGGTGTTTGGTTTCGATTCGACTACCTATTAAATTAATATGGCATTTCTAAGTAATCAGGGGTATTACGAAATTATTCTTTGTGTCGGAGCAGCTAATGGCAGTCTCCGTGGTGCTCGTGAGCTGTACCGCGAGAGATTCATCGACGGCAGACCAGAAGCTGAGCAGCGACGCTTGCCATCGGCGGATTGCTTTCGACGAATGGTTTTGCGTCTCCAGCAGACTGGATCCTTTCGTGGGACGAGTCCGGAGGTCCAGCCAAATATGCGGGATCCGGGTTTTGAGGAGGCTGTGTTGGAGCCACTTTTGTAAACTGTTTATTGTGAAATGCAGTGGACTACACGTGCTTCGCTTTACCTCTCAAGACCCAAGCGGCACGAAGTGAATCTTTGTGTGCTGTTTTTATCAGATTTATCTAATGTAAGTACTGTTGTTTATTAGAAAATTATTATTCTGACTAATGATCAGTAGGTAATAAGTTGTAAGAAATACATCTAAATACGAGTAAAATAATACGTGGTGTAATCCGTTAGCATGTTTCCAATATCCGAGTGAATTGTAACAATTTTTGTTTTGTTTACTGTTACATGATAACTTTGTTATTTTTAAACATTGAGATACAATAAACTAGAGAAGACACCGCGAAGCAAATTTGTGCGCAACTAAGGTGCAGCCGCAAGGTCCACAATCGCTTGAATCACGCGCAACCACTGAGGTGTTTGCAGCCCATGGACTGCACCTTAGTGCGCACAAACTTGCTTCGCGATGTCTTCTCTAGTTTATTGTACATCAATGTTTTAAACAGTTTTTAGCTTGACAATTTTTTTTATTGACTGACCGTGTGTGAGTCATCGTCACTCCAATCGCGTCAGTTCGAATTTCTCCAATGAATATTGATCCTTAGAACCTAACAATAAAGTTCAAATTTGATTGTACCGGCCGGTCGAGAACTGACGAGCCAGAGTGGCGCCAGTGAGTGGGGAAATCTTTTTGAGAGTGACGCCACAGTTTTACGCCTAGACTAATGCGCAAAACTGATCGTCAGTGGCCAGCTTAAGAGTAGTACGATTATCTATTCTGTGACTACACCTCAAAGTGCTTCGCTTTAGTTGTATTGAGTTATTTCAAAAATAAGTCATTTTAATCTAAGCCCTATGTAGGTACCTACCTACTCGTAGGTAAGCGTACCTATCTACTTTAGAGTCAAAACAATGTGACTATAAAATGAAAATATTTTTATTACTTTGATAATAATTACTTAGGTAGGTAGGTACCTACTTAATACAAATTATTAAATCACGAAAAAAAAATAGCTGCCTACTTATCTGTCTTTGTTTAACAAATCCAACAAAAAATGCCGCCAAGCGACTGCTGACAAACAACCCAGACGGGTTGTTTGTGTCAAATGGCAACTCTTTGAGCGGGCGAACTACAGTAGACCTCCTGTGTAAAACTGTGCGCCTGGTAGGGGGCGGAAGCGTGGCTGCAATAACTAGGGCACGCAGTTTTATAAACAGGAGTTGCACTGTAGACAGTATATCATACAGAGTTCTTGACCCTGCTAGTGATGGGTTTAGCTTGTTCTGATTTTAAATTAACGACAGATTAACTTTGTAAATGCAAAAACAAATTAAATTGAGCATATCTTACTAGGGTATTTATAGAAAGGGACTATACTAGGGATAATTTGAAACCCTGGATTAAGGCTGGCCCCGCTTGATACACGCTGTTTAGTGATTTATAGCTGCGTTCAATAACTTTTATTCATTTTGGTGACTGTTCCTCAATGCACAAATGTTATAAAATATGTAAAATCAATTATTTTGTTTTTATTGTAATAATTTAGCGTTATTTAGGAAGCTTATTTAATGTAGTATCGTGATATAATATAAATTAGCTTATTTTATTCATCTAATCGTCTTTGCACACGACATGGAGGTTACGTTTTCGTCACGTTTTTGATGTTGATTTAAATTTATATTTACGTTTTGTAATTATTATAAAAAAATACTATCAATATTAACAACTTCAAGAATTGTACAATGGAAAACTAAAAAGTTATTCAATATTTCGTTTTATAACAGCAATGCACAGTTTTCTTTTGCCAAATAAGAATGACCCATAAACAAGTACTCTTTCACCGCTACGCGACACGGCCGTGTTCACACGGTTCGAGTTGGCCCACTGCCACTTATTTTACCAAACACCCTATTTGTATGAATCTGTCATCACTTCGATCATATCCGACGCACTTGCTACAACCACAGAGACAATTACGAGAACATGACACACTCGAGCTTCAATTAATGCAGGACGCAAAAATGAACAGTGATGAGCAACATTTTTTTGTTATCTGTTAGACGTTGCTGATAAAGGCGTCTCTAGGTAAATCTTAATTAACTACATTGATACAAATTGTTAAACATTTTTATTTGTTTTGTTATCTGAAGAGGGTGCCGCGCGATCGCAAAAACTGACTTAAGTCTCTTCATGAACTTCAAAGCAAAATCAATCTTAATATTGATTTTAATAGTTGGAACAATTCTGCTTTGAAGTTTCAGACCTAGTAATATAATTAGAGCAATGTTTTTATTCTGCAATATGTGCAAAACCATCACGCGCTTGTGTTAAAAATTATAATTTACTTTTTAAAGAAGGGGGGGGGGGGGGGGTGCCTTGCTGAATATCAATACAAATATTTTCATTTAAGAATTATTGTTTCATGCGTATAATTAAGAAAGTTGTAGAAAAAATATGTGTTTAGGAGTCATTAGATTAATGTTTTGTTTGTTATTGTTTAAAGAATTTGTTTCAAATTTCAACAAGACCATGGCATTCTGCAATGATCAGGCTTACTTATGTAAGTAGTACATTACTCCTTACTCCTAAACACATAATTTTCTTTTAATGTATTTAACTAATTTAGCGCGTGACTTAAAAATAGGTATGTACATAAATTTACACAATTTCTTCACATCCAACAGCATAGAGCGGCGATGGGCTCATCAACTGTCACGCTGAGCACATGTGCAGTTATCAATTAATGAAGTGTGGACTGTAGACTGCTTTTGCGGTCTTCATTGCCTGGTCTGTGATTAACCCTTCGGTGATAATAGTCTATTATGTACAGGGTGTTTCTTGTAAGGTGTCAAGCCGATGCGTGGTGATAGGGGACTACCATACCTATCTATTGAACCCCCCTAAATCTTCAGCGATTTCTGGTAGTTGTCGAGCTATAATCTTTAATTATAATTTCTTTTCATTGTTTTATTACGACATCAGTTTAATATTTTTTTTTGTAACTTGTATTGGTATTGGGAAGATGATTACTTAGTTAAAGGAAAAGGTGCACAAAAATGTCTACGCAAAAAAAAGATATTAAAATAAAGTCATTCGTTATAAAATACTTAGAAAAGAAAAAAAAATATAGCTGGAAAACTACTAAAAATCGTTGAACATACATGGGGGTTCAATAGATAGGTATGATAGTTCCATATCACGTTAAAGTCCGGCAACGCGTCTGCGATTCCTCTGGTTTTGCGGGTGTCCATGGGCGGCGGTGATTATACTCTCCATCAGGTGACCCGCCTGCTCGTTAGCCTACTACTTTTATATAAAAAAACACCTGTATAATAATATGCATGTAAATAGACGCGTTTTACCTGAAATAAAACGCATATTAAATACTTACCTCATTAGAAGCTTATAATATTGAGATAGGCATATCCGTTTCCCGTCGTATTTTCCTTCTCTTTCTTCCGGTATATCGCTGTCTCTCTCGCTCATCCCACTCAGTGGCGTCACCAGGTGGCGCGGTGGGGGAACCACGAGATTTCACACCCGTGCCCATTTGTTCATCATTGCGTCGAAATATGCATTAAGCACCAGGCGGAAATAAAAACTAAGCTTCTAATGAGGTAAGTATTTAATATGCGTTTTATTTCAGGTAAAACGCGTCTATTAAACACTTGACCGTCATTAGAAGCTTATAATATTGAGACCTGTTTGTTATCGCCTGGTGAAAACGCCAATGTGAGAAATAAATTAAACAATAAGTGCGAGAGAGTTAATTATATGATTATGGTTTAAACAAAAAGTTATAATAAGAGATTTAATTAAGTACTAATTATTTACAATTAAAGTCATGTAAGAAAATAATTGGCCAGTCATTGATGAAAAATCAAATAATTTAGCTTGTAAACCATGTAAACGAACATTATTATTAGGAAATAAATATTGTTTACTATTTGATTTCAATCACTTTACAGGGTAAAAATAAAAAATGAAAAACTTCGTGACGCCTGAATCAATATTTCTCGACAATAAACCTTGTGAAAAGTATTAAGTAACTAATCTCCAATTACCAATAGTTAGTATATCCTCAATGGGTAAATCATATCAATCTAGTTTGTAGATGCTACAGCGGAGCAAAACACAACCAGGTGTGGCTGTAATATCCATCTAGCTACCACAGTGCTTGAAACAGGTGACAGGTGAACCACTCGAAGTTTTAAATAAATTAGTTTAGCCATTTTGTACTATATTTATTGATCCTTTTAACCAGTAGCAATTTCTAGCTTGTTTGTCTGTAGTCCCTACAGTCAGTTTTTGACCCAAACTGTCGCCATAATATTACTGCATTGTCCTGAACAAAATAATGTTTGGTGTCCACAGCAAGGTAACAAAGGAGCAATGTGACAATAATATTGCAGTGTTACGAACTATTTGAAATCTAGTTGATTCTAGGTTTGAAATACATTACAAAGGTCTACAGACTAATATTACTGAAACCTGGAAAAAGGAGGTTTTGTTGTTTTTAAATGTTTAATTGAGATTGATTTTAAAACATGTTTAACTATTACCTCGTCACTAAGATTTCCATACAATTGTGCGCTGCATAAAGTAGAAACGACAATTTATGGTAGTGTATAGTATTGTAAGAAAGATTTAAAATATTAAGTGTAAATCTGCCAAAAACTGGACTGACTGGACCCATTTGGTACGCGTTCCGCGTGTGGATGGCGCCGCTGCTGCTGCTAACGCCCTTCCTATACTACTGGACCAAGCACAAGTGCTCATATGGTTTTATAATAACCGGACGCTTGAGTAGGGAAATTTGCTTGTGGTTCCATAACGATATATCATTTAAGCACACCAAATTTCAACGTCATGTCTTGAACCTTGGGGGTTGGCAGGCCTGTGGTTATGTCTACCAGGCGTCTACGTTTCGAATTCCATAGTGTAAATGAGGCAGCAAGGGGTACCACAATCAGATAAATTCCTGTTGAGGTGTGCTAGCACCCGGGGGATGAGGGAAGGTGGTGCGAATTTCCAAGCCAGAGGGAAGCGTTCTACTTCAGGCTGAAAGCATTGTGAAACATCGCTTCGTAATCATTGAGATAAATCTGCATAGTTTACCCACTACTCGAGCGTTCTTAGATACAAACAGGTCAATTACTGGCCAGGCCCACTTCGCGAATATCGTTTGTGTGAATTCTGGCAGTAGATGCCACTCCAGAGCTTGGCTATGTCGAGACAGTTCATCTGCATGGCTGTTCAATTTCCCTGGAATGTAAAGAATTTTGACCACAATTTGGTTGGTGGTCATTTGTTGGTTGGCAATTTGGAGGATTAAAATAAAATTGTTGCAGGCTTCGTGTTCGATGCTTGTAATTCTAAGACTTAGAACAGCCCGCTTTTCTTTTTGATTGCAGTGCAGCTTTTGTTCGGATGCACTCCACCTTCCCGATAGGGCAGAATTGTTGAGTTGTGACCCCCCAATCCTGAAGCAACGGTTGTCAAAAAGAATGTTGGTGGAGGTATATGTATTGGTGTTTCTGATAATTTTTAGCTACCAATACATTTAACTACATCGTAAGGTAGAGTCTATTTTACCGCCCAATTTCTTCTCTTAGGTATCGTAAAAGGCGACTAACGGACCATAGATTGCACATACATCCAACAGTATAGAGCGGCGATAGGCTCATCACTTGTCACGTACATGTGCAGTTATCATTTGGTGAAACGTAGACTATAGCAGAGGACTGCTTTTGCGGTCCTCATTGCCTGGTCTCTGACTAACCCTTCGGGGATAACAGTCGTGAGTATATGTAGGTATGTATGGACGCTTGTGATTCCTCTATGTATCCTAGTATGTCCTTGCGGAAGACATTGATTTTGGTAAGCGCCCTGCGAGGCAGTCAAACAGACTATTTGAAGTGTATGTGGACACCAAAATAAGTAAGTGTTTCTATTACAATGTTGGCATGTCTGGACAGAACCATCTGGTCTTTATGTCTATAAGATAATAGTCTAAGAAAACATTGCCGTGCTCATCTTAAATGGAAGGCATATAATTTTTAGTAATTCGCCTTTGTAGAACAGACGAAGAAACCATTGTGGGATTTGGCTATAGTCAGGTCTGAGAAAAGTAATTTGTACATCTCGTCTCTTGGCCGTACACAGTCCGGAATTCATATAATAATTTAACGACTTCAGGTTAAAAATTGGACGGAGTAACCTTTCTTGAGTGCTCTTTGGTACTAAGAACTGGGTTAAAAAGAAGTTAGGAAAAAAAAACTTACTGTTTCTAGAAAACTGTTCCTACGTCTGTGTCAGCATTGCAGACATTTTGTCCGATACAAGCGTGTAACAACTGTCGATTGTAACGTTTGGAACCTTGAGCGATGGCTTCAGATAAAACGGTATTCGATACCTTTGTGTTATGATAGAAAACTTGGAGCACCTTTTTAGTCCCAACGGTGTCGATAAAGTGCAAATTGACCGGCTCGAAATTTAGGAGCGTCATTGTCTACGTCTTTTGTTACCTCTGTTAGCAGAGAAGATAGACGTTTTTGTCCTGATTGATAGAGCTGCCATGCCTATGATCCTGGGGATCGAAAGTAAGAACAGCCTCCGTTGTTTATATTATAGCTACGATGTGGTTCGTGGCTGGCATGAGTATGTACTTGCGGAGGACATTGTTTTTGTTAAGCGCCCTGCGAGGGCGGTTCATAGCCATGATGTGGTTCGTGGCTGGCATAAGCATGCCCTTACGGAGGACTTTGATTTTGGTAAGCGCCCTGCGAGGGCGGTTCATAGCCACGATCTGGTTTGTGGCTGGCATAAGCATGTCCTTGCGGAATACATTGTTTTTTGGTAAGCGCCCTGCGAGGGCGGTCCATAGCCACAATGTGGTTCGTGGCTGGCATAAGCATGTCCTTACGGAGGACATTGTTTTTGGTAAGCGCCCTGCGAGAGCGGTTCATAGCCACAATGTGGTTTGTGGCTGGCATAAGCCTGTCCTTGCGGAGGACATTTATTATTTAATTTAATTAAAAACGGTTACATAACCATTTACAACAATTAAACGTATTATTCAAATTCAAATAAAATAAGGGACATTTAGCATTACATTAACATACATGCATCTTCTCGCAGAAACCGCAAACACTCAAGTAATATTACCATTGATTTTGGTAAGCGCCCTGCGAGGGCGGTTTATAGCTACGATATGGTTCGTGCTGGCATAACCGCATAAGCATGCCCTTGCGGAGGACATTTATTTATTAAATTTTATTAAAACGGTTAAATACCAATTACAATAATTAAACATATTATTCAAAATCAAATTAAATTAAATAAGGTACATTTAGCATTATATTAACATATATGCATCTTCTCGCAAAACCGCGAACACTCATGTAATAATTATTGATTTTGGTAAGCGCCCTGCGAGGGCGGGCAGATTATTGCCACGATATGGTTCGTGGCTGCCATAAGTATGTCCTTGCGGAGGACATTGATTTTGGTAAGCGCCCTGCGAGGGCGGGCAGATTATAGCCACGACATGGTTCGTGGCTGCCATAAGTATGTCCTTGCGGAGGACATAATTTTGGTAAGCGCCCTGCGAGGGCGGTTCATAGCATGCTGTGCGTGTGTCTGTCCCATGAACCAGAAGAACAACGCGATGGTACACTATAAGAAGTTTGCCCTTGCGAAAGGTAACCGTTTGTTGTTAGTACAGGTTTTGCTTGCGAGGCATTCCCAGTACCAGATTTAATAACTGGCCAAAAAGTTTTCTAACAGGACAATTTTTTTTTTTTTTCAAATGCAACTGTAATCTGTTCAGAATTAAACAAATGTGTGTTTGAAGGTAGAATCTATTCAAAGTAGCAAGCATTAGAGGGTCTTTTACATTTTTATGAGTACCCATCCTCTTTTCGTATATTTATAGTTTCAGTCTACAACCTAATCACCACTGAAATTAAGACCTTTAAGAGAGGCATCAGATGTTTGCGACCAACAACTGCGCAGACAAGTATTAAAAATATCTTTTTAGTTTTAAAATACGAAAAGTTATTGGTGCACAAGATTTATCAGAATATTGGTGCTTAAGGCCTAGCTGGCTCTTTTAGTTTACTTTTAAAATCAAAAATCAAATCTAGATCACTACACCGAATATTTAAATTGTTAACTGTTTTAGTCAGTATTGGTAACACCTGCGAGGTGCAACAATCGTTGTAAGATTTCCATTAACGTCCGATAAAGCAGACACATTGTCGTTATCGCCATGAAAGGCGGGTAGGTACGATGACCATGCTTCTTTGAACGATGATGACTAACTCGAAGTCAACCTTCGCCGATGCGATCGGGATTGTTAGAAGGACTAGTTATAGCCGCTTAGCTACAATTTATTTTTCTCATTATCTAATGTAAGCACTAATTATCGGTTTCTTATCTAAAATAAAAAGAAAAAGTGCCTGGAGGGTAGATACCACGTATTAAACACAAAAAACACTTTTAAAAATACTATCTTTACTCGAATGCTTCCTTATCTTAAAAGAAAAGGTGTATCTACATCTCTTGCGGGTAAAATAAAAAGTTTGATATACCAGTTAAGTTTAAATTATAAATTCAGCGAACGGTAACACCGTTAAGTTAAGAAACTATTCTAAGTACTCACGTGTATTGTAGAAACTCACGAGAACTGTGTTGCAGTTTAAATAAAAATAATTCTATTTCTTTGTCACTTGATCACTATGTAGTGCACAAGTTACGCCGACGGGAAATTTCACGCCAATGATGAACAAATGGGCACGGGTGTGAAATCTCGTGGTTCCCCCACCGCGCCACCTGGTGACGCCACTGAGTGGGATGAGCGAGAGAGACAGCGATATACCGGAAGAAAGAGAAGGAAAATACGACGGGAAACGGATATGCCTATCTCAATATTATAAGCTTCTAATGACGGTCAAGTGTTTAATTGTATGTTACTATTTAAAGACATCCTACGGATACCTTTGACGTTTGTAATAAGTAGTTAGCGTTAATGTTTTGTTTATAGTGCAACGCGAAAGTTTAAAAGTGTATGAGTTCCGATTGTGTTGTTTCAGTTGGGATCTTGCAAGTTAAGACGACGTTTTTGACGACCTCCTTGGTCGAGTGGTTTGTACACCGGTTTTCATGGTGTCGCCATCTTTGAGGTCCCGGGTTCGATCCCCGGTCGGGTCAATTTAGAGAAAAACTGTTTTTCTAAATTGATTTCGGGTCTGGGTGTTTTCTCTATGTTTATGTATATGTATCCGTTATCTTACCATATTAACGAGTTTTACAAGAATACTCATTTTGGTCTAGATAATTGGTGTGAGCGTATTAAAAAAAAAAAGTACCACAGTTCCACAGTGCCGGAATGTGAGTCAATTGAAAACATCTCGAACTGCTCCGTGTATCGTGAGGCACGTAAAGCAGTGATCCCGGTTGTTGTCGTAAGATGACGGTCATTAAAGCCCACCGACCCGCATTGGGCCAGCGTGATGGGATAGGGCCCAATTGCCCCGTGGCTGTTTTCCATGTGGGAAGGCCTGGGCTTAGCAGTGGGACGTTTACGTCATGTATTTACGGCCGCGTACATATTCACAGCGTGATCCCTTCTCACAAATTTATGTAAGTTATTCAATAGCAACATTTCGCAATTCATTTAATCTACGAGTATAAGAACGTAACCTATGTACTCGTAGAATATTTAATTTATAGTAATGTTTAGGTAATATTGTATTAACTTGACATTAAGTATACTTAATTAGTTACAAAAACAGGAAAACCATGTGACAAATTACAGATTATTTAACACGAAAATATGTCATGTTTAGATAAATAAGGAAGTACCTGTAACGGACAGATTAATCGGTGATCAGTTAATGGTTAGGTACTTAGAGAACGAAACGAATAAGTTAATAATTGTATTTCTATTAGTTTAGGAATCAATTAGGGATTGGAATTTGTATAACTGATTGATTTGAAAAACACATTGTATGCACATATAAAGTTAATAAAAGATAAACTTAGTATTTTCTAGCCAAGGTATTTACGTAGCGAATAAAAATGTTACCATCGCGATTCAGGAAGTAACACGTTTGCAACAGCGCCCTTTCTTGATAAAAAGCTGAAGCTGCTATTATAAAGTTTTACTTATTGTTACGATACGAATTGATTGTTATTGATGTTTATATTAACAAGTAGTAGCTTCTGTATATGATAGATATTCATACCATGTAAGCATAGCCGCTAGCGTGTGATTGTATACGCATAAAATGTGAATAAAAGAAAAACTTTATATTTTCTAGCCGAGGTATTTACGTAGCGAATAAAAAGTTACCATCGCGATTCAGGAAAGGTACAGCGCCTTCTCTTGATGAGTAGCTGAAGCTGCTATTAATGTAATTTGAAAGTTTTAATTATTGTCACGAATTGATTCTTATGAATGTTTAAAGTAACAAATAGCTTCTGTATATGATAGATGTTCATACCATGTAAGCATAGTACGAACGTAATAATTATAGGAATAAAACTAACATCGCGATCATACTAAGTTCGTAAATGTTTTATGATCGGAAAACGTTTTCTATTGTTTCTCCGAAACGACTAAGCCCACGTGAATGGTGTTTATGTAGAAATATGGTAGACATAACGCCCGACGTGGTGGAGTAGTAAAAATTAGCCGCACGGAATTATTGTAATCTGCACGTAGCATTGTTTAAGAATAATTCTCGCATAAATTAGACTAGCGCTTTAAGATATGCATTTGCTTGGAGGTGTTGTAACGAATCATTATATGCATACGCGAATATATTTTAACACTTCAGAACCCGCGCCCCTATTTGTGTCGCCAAAACTCGCTACCGGGTCCGCTGGACCCAGATTATATTTTGTGATATATCCAAAACTGCTAAATGTTTATGAATAGATCTTATTTATATAATATTATTACTCTTAAATAAAACAAGTAATGGTATGCAAAGACAATTATTAAATTTTTTTTAACAAAAAATGAAAAAATTATACATAATATGTAGTTTTTGGACTCATGTTACTTTTAGGACTTATATTATTTTTATTTTCTTATATTTTCTATTGGCACATATTTTCCCCATACTACTATAAATTATGTATTAAAAAAAACAAAAAGAGATCAATTACAACTTAGGCGTATTTTATAAACTTACTCTGAATATCAACATCTTTTATTAAGCTTTTTGTAACATGCATAACTACTAATGAACAATATTCAATATTTTATCTATACAGGGCGTTCCAGGGACATGCCACATGGAGGGAAAGTACCTTGAATATTGTAGATGAAACATTTTACTGAAAGAAGACATTATTTGAATTTAAAAAAACAATTTATACTGCATGCACATATTTAAATAATTACATGGTTGAACCAGGAATCATTTTAACATGTTTAATACAAAATTAATCAATTTATGTATGTATTTATTTCAATGTCAGTTGTATGTCCTTACGGCAATGTCAGCTTTTCATTTTTCTAAACAAAATTTCACATCAAATGTTAAAATTCATGGTCTTCCTTTTATTTGTGACACTATGTTATTTAGCATAAAATAATCCTTATGATGAAGCCTTTCGATCGGTATGATAAAGCTACAGGTGATTATTTTCTCATATAACGGGTTCGATTACCGGTTCAACCCTGTAATTATTTAAATATCTATGAATGCAGTTTAAATTGTTTTTTAAATTCAAATAATGTCTTCTTTCAGTAAAATGTTCCATCTACAATATTCAAGCTACTTTCCCTCCATGTGGCATGTCCGTGGGACGCCCTGTATATTATTGTAACAATTTACACAAATTTGTTTTCTGTGTTCTCCACAAATAGCGACATTGCATTTGGCAGAAGAAATTTTGTTTTTTTTGTCCTTTTTCCAAGTACAAAGACCGCAACAAACTTTTTGTCTACTTACTGGTTGACTTGGTTCTGGCGGTGGTTCGACTTGAGGTATTATGGCCCTAACTCGATTTTTTTATGTGCTGTGGAATGCTTATAATAGCCACTCTTTCATGTACGTATGGTTGAATCATCGTAACAGTCAGTAATTTTAGGAACTAAGTCGTAGGAATCTAATATGGCTTTATGAATAACAAATGCGATAACTCCAGCTAAGCAGCACTTCTAAGTCTGGACGAAAGTGGTCAAGTCAAGTGCAGGTCGATGAAAGCCTTCACCTGGTTGTGAAATTGGTTGCAATGTATGTTCACTTTCAGAGACTTGCATTGATAACGGCTGCACAACTGGACTCGGTGGTATAAACATTTCGTCCACTTCACACATCACAGTCTTGTTCCGAATCTGATTCATGTTCATTTACTTCTAAAGAGACTTCTGTTCCTGAGCAGTCTTCTCCTTCTTTTCAGGTAAATTTGAATATTTCTGTCGTTTAGTGCCTTACTGGAAGCCATTTTTTATAAAACAAGAAAAATATTAATATAGTACAGTTTTTTTAATTATTAACCCATATCATCCCAAGTATATCAAGACTTGTCCGATTTTAATGAAAACAATATCATAGCACCATATTATGCATGTCATCATAAATGATAGTAAAATAAAAAATATGTTTTTTATTTATTGAGTTTTGAAACCGATCGATTAGTCGATCAGTAGGAATATACATACATGTGTTGTACTAATAGGGGGTTTCATTATTGTGAAATAATAAGCTGTTTATTTGTTATATCTTTTTCGTTTATATAAAGAAAAATATTTTTTGAACTGCTCCAAACTAATTAAATTATTATAAAATCTTCGAAAACTATTTTGAAAGAAAATCGATATTACATTTCTGATGCAAAGCAACATTGTACTTTGAGCATTTCATAAAAATATTTTTGTGACATAATTCACATCGGATTGATTTATTTTGCTTGACAATATGATGGGCCTGTCCATCTAGCCTTATAGAGTCTGGAACTCGTTTTATAACAGCCAATGATGACCTAGGTATCAAGAGTTTAGCAGCGGAGCAGGTGTCGGAGGCCTCTTTCATGAGAAACTTTCAATAGGTCAAAGACCTCTTCATCAAAAAACAACTCAAAAAACTGTGTTGGTGTTTCAACATCTTCACGGAAAGGGTATTGTTGTTTCTTTTTTTGGTTTATCTGTAAAACAACGTCGAGATAACGATACGCGCTTTTTTTTCTGCGAGGTGGTTTTGCTGATGATGTAATAGGCACAGGTTCGAGAGTTTGACCGTCTAAGAAACCATCTTCCACGTCGATACCAGTTTCCGAAGCAACGGTAGCCCTCAGTTAACCTTCTGGTAATAGTTGATGCCTCGACAAATTATTTATGTTGGTAGATTACTCGTCACCGCTATCTTCGTCACTTCTATCGAAATTATCCGGTGAAATTATATAAATATCAGCCGACAAAACATTCGTGTCATCTTCCAGATGTGAAATAATTTTATTTGCTGACCAACTGTAAGAAAACACAACAAATTTCTAAATAAAAGCAAGATATGTATGCATAAGAGCACGCGGGCATATAATCCTACTGATCGACAAATTGATCACTACATAAAATATCCACATTTCTACCCACATCCAACTTATATTCATAATAATAAATTACAATATAAAGATATACATTATGATTGATATAAAACCACAGAAATAAATAAAATAATGTAATAATGTAACAAAAATACGTACGTTTTATGACAAGACATATTTTTTCAGAAAAAAATCTGTAAAAACACATAAATTCCTAGAAAATACGCGCGAACTAAAATACGTCAAAAATACTGTTTAAAGTTTTATGCGTCACCTTTACCAACATTAAGAAACTAACAATGGATGCGTTCACAATTTCTCATAAAAAAATTAATAGTCAACGATCGAATGATCGATCGCTAGGAAGAAACACTTACGTATTTAGTCGCTACTGGGTCCAACGGACCCATACGCACCTTTTACGTCCACAAAACTCAATCGCGGTGCGCTAGCTGGTGCCTGTGAGTGTTACCCGCTGCGACAATGTATCGTTGAAAGGTACTAAGAGCGGCAAAGTCACAAAGCGCTGAATTCAAAGGTTACCTGCCAATAGGCCTGGGTCCAGTAGACCCATTAGCGAGTCCTGGAGTGTTAAGATAGGTCTAGACTTATATTCTCTTGTATAACTTAGAATCAGAGGGTTTGGATATAAATGAAATTTTAGTCGATTTTAAAGTGTCAGTTCATAGTTGAACTGCATGTGCATTCAGAATATTTTTTTAATTGAGAAGGGGCGCCTTCCTCTGACTTTTCTGCTCTCTAGTTAGCTAGAATATTTCAAATCTTCTAGAAACTTTTTAGTATAAAAGGGCCCAGAGGGGGATTTCGGTCAATTATGTTCACTTCAAGCAGCAATCCGACTAGCATCAAGTAGCTAACCAACCAGAAACCTATGGAAAATCAGAAAACTCAAGAAGTATTAGATATACCTAGTAAAGTTTAGAGCCAGTGTGGGAAGTTGAGTATTTTGGGAAACTTTATAAACACTGTATAAATTGTGCTTTGTGTATCTGATTGACGTGTAATTACTAACTTGGATTTGACCATTTATGTATAACTGTGTGTGTGTGTGTGTTATTTTTGTATTACCTACTGTGTGTGTATTACCTTGTGTGCATGTAACTTTCTTATATATTGACTTTTCTTATGTATTGACTATTGTGTATATAGATGTTTTGTGAGTCAAATAAATAAATCTCCGGTCGAAGGGGTATAAGTTGCATTCGTGTTTTGTTCATACTTATTGGCGGAGCCCAGATGTCGTGGTTCTGCCAGGAGCCTTACCCTCGACAGTACCTATATTGTCACTTACAGTGTAAGTTTAATATTTGTAATTGTATGTATTAGTCTATGTCTGTAGTTCCTTCCTTTTACTGGTTCCACAGAATACCAAAGCCATGGCATGTCTATGCCACGACATAAGCTGAGCTAGCTGAGTGCTGAGCCTAGTTTACAAAATATTTGTTTGATTGTCATAATAGTAAATTAGTGCAATTTTAAACTATCTATTTTGCACTATAAACCCCGTTTAAAAGTATATACTTTTTACTTTTTCTATCGCTTTTGCTCGCGTCTGTACCCGCCATATGTATATTCGAAACAGGGTCGAACCTTGACCCATCTGCTCGCTTTCGACATGATAAGTGAGTTGCGGCCGTATATATTTGCAGCAGTCTATCCGTATTTCTTCCGTACGAATGAGTTCATTCTGCGGGAGCTAAATGTAAAAGCTAGACTGTCCACCATCTGTCTTGGCAGAATATTGTAGTACTTCGGGCACATCTTTCGAAAAGATAGTCACAACCTTGAACAGCTGATGGTGACAGGCAAGGTGGTCGGCAAACGGCGCCAGCGTTCACAAAGCCCTTCACGAGGCCAAAGATTGAAGCCGCTGGAGGGCAATAGTCAGAGAGAGAGTGATTCTGTCAAGGAAACAAGACCTTCAGTAATGAGGAGTACGACGCGAGGAGGACCCCTTTTTCTAGCAAAATACAAAATATATATGAGAAGCATCGAATGTGGATTGCGGAATATTTATATAGTATGCCTCGACTTTTCTATTTTCAAACGTCCACAGTCGTCGCTCCATAATATTGTATTATATTTGTATGTCACAATAATATTCAACTGACACACGATTGTGGTATTACGTGTGATTATTTATTAATAAACTTAATCGAAACCCAAGTATCTGTACCCAACACAATGAGAAAATTAAATGTTATGAATTTATCAGCCGGCTAAAAGTCATAGGTTGAAAGTTTATCAAATGTTTACAAATAGTATGCAACGGACGTGAATACCACTAAATAAAAGTTGTTACGAGAAAACCCATTGTGATTGTCTGATTTGGCCTTTACGCTATATATTTTTGATTTGTAGTGGGGCTTGGCTTAAGTCCGCCTGGCTAGTTATCACATTCATTGAATTGAATTTAAATTAGCTACATGGGTCGATAATAAAATTAAACAATAGGTTCCACGTGGCCCAGGCTAGCACAAAGGACAGAGGCAAATGGCATAATTTAATTCTGTTACTGTTAATAAATAAATAAAATTAGAGAGAGGCCTATGACCAGCGGTGGATAAGAAATGCTAAAAAAGATCAAGAAGATTTTTTTTTAATTTGCACGCGTATCGACTTGTGTTACTTCAATCTTAGAAGCATTCTTGTGTTCCGACAGTTAGTTTTAAATAATGTTCTAACAAAATTATCTTGGGAGTAGTTCCATAATTATTCGTTGCTGCCTAGTATCATTACTATCATCATCTTCAGCCGAAGGATGTCCACTGCTGGACAAAGGTCTCCCCCAAGGATCTTTGCCACGACCGGTCTTGTTGTGCTTGCATCCAGCACTAGTTTATTTATCACTAATAATTGAAATAATATAAAAAATAATATGTAACAGAAAATTCATTACATATTAATGATGGCGAATAAAAATATATACCTATACATTAACATGAAATTACACCTGCTTTATTTTATAACGGTAAACAAAGCAGCAAGATATTACACAGGTTTTCCCGGTAGTAGGTACAAATGTCTGGAACTCCCGTCATATTATTATTATCACTGATTGATTTGAAAACATACGAGCAAAAATTTCAATCGCAGTCACTATATTGATATCATCATCTGAAGCTTAGCTTTTCCCCGTGGACATTATATTAATAATTGGAGGTAGCCATCACGGTGATGTTGGTTAAATGTGTTTTCATGACTGCCATTGTTCGACAACATCGGCACTATTTCCTTGACGTGCCTCCAGAAGCACGGCGAAGCAGAAAACGTATTGAATTCGCCAAATGCGGAGCCAGCCAGTTCTTTAAAATTTTAAGAATTATTGTCAAAATTATAGAACCTTAATTTGACGCTTGTTTATATGATATTTTAATCGCTATTCTGCTATTCGGGACAAAGAGGATTTTAACAAATCAAATATCATTAAAATCGGTTCTTTCGTTCTGTGGTGCAACTAACACGACTTAGTTTTATATATTGTCAAAATTGTCATAGATTGTCAAAATTCAGATCCCATGACGCTTTTAAGCTCCCGATTAGAAAGAAGAAAATGTATACAAAAACGTTCTTAAATTAATTTTAAAATAACGTAATAATATTTTTCCTGAGTCACCTACCCATATAAAAATTCACAGATTTCGTAGTCCACGCAAGAGACGGAGAAATGAAAATTACTACAAAATTTTACGAAAAAAAAAAAAAAAAAAAAATAACACTTTACAAGTTGAATAATAAGAAATTTTTAGAGAGATATACTTCCCTAAAATTACAAAAGTGCATTACTTACAAGTCGAATAATTATAACATACGAATGTATAACACTGCACAACACAGATAATAAAATTTTTTTTTCTTTTACAACCTAGGCGCCCGATAAATTTTACTTATATTTTATTTTCTTGCAGGATGCGGCACATAGACCTATTGCTGTTGACACACACGAGCACTTATTTATTGTTGTTTTTTAGATTAATGTAAAATCTGCATAAATTGATGTGGAATTATACGAGTATATGTCCTCTTGTCAAACAGCTCAACTGACATCTCAGAGTAGGGAGTGGCTGAAAAACAGCGTTGGTTAAGGTCCAGACCTCAACTAACTTAGGCTGAGCTATTTCCTTTTGTCTTTTTTTAATGAGTTATTTTTATCTTTATAGGTTTTTTTTAATGTATTAATTGCACTATTTGTACTGTTCATTGTTCTCATCTTTTATTTAAAAATGTAGAAAGACAATAAATATATTTCTATTCTATTCTATTATATTTACGAAATTCCAACTTGAATGCACTTCTCGCCTGCATCCGCATCTTTTAACACTATTACCATGACTATCAGTCAATAATCACAGAAGTTACATCACTTTTATGTACGGAAATACTAGTTTTTCTACAATTCCAAATCTAGAGGGACCACCTACAGATCACATTTTTAACCGATTTTCAAAATTTTTTCGCCATTTTGTAGCTAAATTAATATTAATATACACTAGGACTTTTTATTTTATATTTAATTTTAATTTTTTCAAAATACTGTTTTTTTCCTAAATATTTACAATTTAGAAAACAAACGGCCCCCAAAAAACCCGATTTTTTACACTTTTAAATATTCTATAAAAGGTTAATAGCCTATTTGTCTCAACAAATTTCTCAACTTTTGGTACTATTCCCATCTCGATCCTCCCAAAATCCTTGGAGCTATCGCTAAAAATACGTCTCAGGCGATTTGCATCTAATAACCATTTTCAATGGTAAAAATCTGATCGCTAAATATAGAATATAAACACGGCGTTCTGGAACGCATTGTTGGGTCGTATGTCTCAGAGTGTATTTGTATAAAACAAAAGGTACCTACTCAAGTGATATTATTGTACATATTGTTCTCTTGACTCACTTACCAGCAGTGTATTATTTTATCTTTTTTTTAAAAATGTTACTCAAATTTTCATTTTTATATGTGTTTTTTCACGTTGTAAATTGTAGAGTGAGAGAAATACTTCCGTACACGATGGTTGCCTATTCCACGTCAGGCAAACCATGTATTGGAGGCTGTTCACCAATAACCTATGAATGTGTCGTCAAATGGAATGGAAGGAAAGAGTCTTGTACAATAACAAATGAACCAGCACCCATATATTATACATCTCAATTCAAAGGTAGCCACAAGTACTGCCTATCGAATTGTGGAAAGTTTGGTTTCGGCAATGAATGGTGCATCACGACCCACGACATACAATGGGATTATTGCAGTTCGCATGTGTCCAGCGTGGCGGGAAGTGGACGACAGATCGACGCATATACAAGAAAAGAAAGGTCTTGCAATAACAACTGCGCGAAAGACGGGAAAAGATTTTATTGGTGCCATTGGAGAAACAAACGTTGGGATTACTGCGCACCAACTGCTATGTCCAGGCTTCCGATTCTACCATCGTCCTTCAACGAGGGTCGATCTTGTAAAGGAACCTGTAATCAATTTTTGATGAGGTTGACAAACAATGAAATCAACATGAGCATCGAATCAAGCTCAGCATACGATGGATTCTTAAGTGAAACGGCGGAAGCTATAGAAGATGTTGCAGGCTGGTCGCCCAATTTCTCATCTCACACAGTTAATAGTCCGCGTAATGCTATAAAAAGTTACATGTTAGCAAATATGGTTTTAAGTAATGGCCAGACCGTCAATGTACCTATTATAATTAGGGCACATGTTGACAAAAGCACGATTCAAACTCTTTCCTTTACACTGAGATCATCAGGTGTCGACGATACGGTAAACGAAGACGGCCCGTATGAATCGTACGTTAACCGCCGTTTGGTTGGTGATCAGATAGGTGGGCCCAGTGATAAGTATAACTATGTTCCGATGGCAACTAAGCTCAAAGAGTTTTGGGCTAAGTCGGAGCAAGCTATGAGCGCGTGGATCGATGAGTCCAGTGGCTCTGTCGACTTGCTGATCGTCATTTTCTATTCAGATATTCACTCAAGAATGCCTCGGGCGCTGGGAATTGACCTCACCTTTAACAACAACGACGGTTCCCATTTCGTTTATTGTAAGGACACCATATATTTTAATCACTTGTTATGATAATACGACAGAAAAAAGTATTTTAATAACAATGTTTTGTTTTTTAAATGGAACTCACTTCCTGACACTCACTAGTAATTAATTTTAACGATTTGCTTTGTAGGTATCGCATTAGGAATAATGATATATCAACTTCAAAATAGAAATAAAATATTATTGTATTCGAGGCAAAAAATTCTACTGTTGAAACAATTTTCGATTTTAATTATTATTATTTACTTATATACCTAGTTATAAATTTTTGATTTATGAAATACATTTTATGTTAGGATTAAAATTAGTGTAGTAGAAAACATTGTATAATTTATAATTAAATGAAAAAGCACGAGATGTAAACATAAAATGCAATTTATTGTCAACAGCTGTTGTACAAAATTTGAAGGTCGCGGTGGTTGTTGTCTAATGTGTTTTTGTTGGCTGAACTTTTCGCGGCCAATTCGCGCGTCGACGATTGTGGCGCCGCTCCACCTATTATAGCATATTGTGGGGCCACCATGCCTGATATTCGTATCAGGCAGTGTGATGTACGTGCCGTGCTGCGGTCGCTCGACGTGCGGAAGGCTAGCGGGCCAGATGGTGTTCCGGCGATTGTGCTGCTCAGAACGCGACCTGCGACGAGCACAGACCACTTGGCGTGCGTACACTACCGCACGGTGGTCGATAACCGGGCGAGCTAGGCTCGATCACCAAATGCTCAATTAGCACCACCCAGGGGTCACATGTAGGGTCTCAAGTGTACACACCTACGGATGTGAGCATTGTTAACCCCAAATGTGCTCAGCGTTACCACGAGGCTCTTTGTAATCATGTTTAAAATTGTATTTACTTTCAATGCCTATGAATAAATGTCAAGTATTATATCATCTTAAACCAGATAACCTCGATAATATGAGCTTGACAGTACAGCGCCTAGGCCGAAGCCTAGAAAGTTGCGATCTCGCAAACTAAGGCGCTTTGTAATGGCGGGTAACTAGATGGGTGATCAAATTAAAATATCTTTTACACCTCCGTGTTTCGGAAGGCACATTCAGTCGTTGGTTGGTATCGTAAGATGGTGGCCGTTAAAACATCCAGTGACCCAAATTGATGGGTTGAAAAAATTTCCACAGGCAGGATTCGAACCCGCACCCTTCGGGCAATCCGGGCCAGTTCTTTCCAGTTGAGCTACCGTGGACTTATCCAGCTCGCTTAAATTAATGAACACTATTTACTCTTTTACTTTAGAAAGCCAGCCTTTTTAGTTTGTAATTTTTTCGCAACAACATTTGCGTTAAAATTATAGGAATAAACAATATTTTCAACACACTTGCTCGTAAAGTGAGCCTTATTTACATCGTTCTTAGAGCCATAAATCTAAGTATAACACACACCTGCATATATTATACACTAGTGCATAATAGAATTATCCCTACAAGGTTAAGTTAGTACCTAACTGCAAATTATATGCGAGTAAACAGAGCATTTTAAATTTAACCTGGTATCTAAGACTGCTTTTTTTGAAACAACAAAGAGGTTTTATGCCGCTGAAAATCCATTTACATTTTTTGGAATAAATAAATGTGTCCCTAATTAAAACGAAAAACTTTTATTATTGAGTATCAAATAATTTTTATTCACAATATTTGTTATAAAATATTTGCATTTTATCACTAAATTAAAAATTTTGAAATAAAAAATTTTGAAATAGGCTGTATGGTATTTTTTTTTTGCTTAGCCCGGCAAATGACCCCACTCCACCTGATGTTAAGTGGAAATGAGGTCCAGGCGCGAGGACAACTGGTGCAGCGTAAGAGACGTAGCATCAGTCATCCTCACTCTGCCGGCCCTCAAAGTGCTTCTTCACGCCTCGTTTGAAGGACCCTATGTCATAGGTAGGAGGGAATACGTGTGCTGGTAGACTATTCCATCTTTTGGAAGTGCGGCAAAGAAACGAGTCACCAAATTTCTTTGTGCGTGATGGAATGTTAGAGACTGTAAATTGGTGACTTCGGAGAGCAGCACGCGTACTCCCATGGAGGAAGGGAGAAGAAGGGATGAGGTCAAAGAGTTCTTCAGAGCACTCGCCATGGTATAAACGGTAAAAGACGCTGAGTGACGCAATATCTCTACGCAATTGCAAAGGCTCGAGAGTTTTAGTGTCCTCTGCATTGCCGATAATGCGCACAGCGCGGCGCTGCAATCTGTCCAAGGCATCGAGAAGGTACTTTGCGGAGCCGTCCCAAAGGTGAGAGCAATAATACTCCACGCAAGACCGCACCTGTGTCTTGTATAATAGACACAACTGATCAGGCGTGAAGAATCGCCGCACCTTGTTCAGGACACCGAGTTTACGTGAGGCATTTTTAATCACGGTTTCGATGTAGTCCTTTTGGTTCAGATCGCAGCAGATATCCATACCGAGCATGTTAATACTGCTCTGCAGGCCTAGAGATGTACCCTGAAGAGAGGGAAGGGTAAGGAATGGCGACTTTTTCGCTGTGAACGCGCACACCTGTGTTTTCTTGGCATTGAACTCCACCAGATTATCGGAGCCCCATTTAGAAATGAGGTCCAACACCCGATCGAGCTCAATGACAAGATTTGCTCGCTTCATTTCGGTGTCTACCCGCCCAGCCGCTGGGCTGATATACGTAATGTAATATAAATGGCTATACGTAATCAATCTTTTATAAAAAGGCAAACATGTTTGTGAATAAAAAAACTATTTTGATAAAATAAGAATAAATAAACTGTTTTAGATAAATAAACATGGAGTATTTTCATCAAATTATTTATTTTGTCAATAAATTAACCATAACTCGTAAAGCTGGAAACAAATTATCGGACGCGGCTGACGGACTTATAGGTATCTAGAAATTGAATTTCTATTATGTTGTGCAAACTATCGGACGTAAGTCGTAACCTTGGACTGACCTTGAGCATTCGGACGTCCGACAGAAACCTGGCCCGCTGGATGTTTTTGTCAGCCGAAACCGTCCGCGGACGGTATGCACGGGGTGCGGGACACGTCCGTGCGCCAGAAGGATCCGGACTATGTTCTTTCTTTATCGTCATGGACCCTAACGCTTCTTTTTGTTTTCTTTCTGAGTAGACAACATAAAGCAGCCGCCGCTAATTTGAGAAAATCATCCTCATTTTCACTACTCAATAACCGCTTCGTCCGTCAGCCACGTCCGATATTTATTTCCAGCTTAACATTATTGTTTAGTTTATTATAATTTTAATATCTGTAGGCTGTTTGGCTGTTGTCCTTTGCCTTATTATTATCATTGTTTAATAATAAAAAAAAATATTTATAAAATAAAACCACAATTTTATTTATTTTTCCTCACGTTAGTGTGTTGAAAAAAACAATTGCACACTTGTATCATAATATAACATTATCCAGTGACCCTTTTCTTTTGAACGTTGTACATATTTATAAAACAATCTTTTATTTAAAGTTTTGTTTAGTTTTATATTAAAGTTATGTATATTATTAAGAAGTTATGTATGTTACAAACCACTTTTGACTGCAAAAAAAATCTAGTTAGTAAGTTAGTTGAGACCCTCTGTTGTGACTGTTGTGACTCTGTTATGACTGTTGTGACTCTGTTGTAACTCTCTTTATTGGAAAGCGATAAGAATACCTTTTTCTTTAATAAAGTGTTTAACTTTCTCTATTTATTAGATTGCGAAACATTCTCCTTTCTTTTGTGAGTAGTCAATTTTATTTTTATTGGCAGAATATTCTCTTTGAGCCCTAATAATGCCAGCCACATTTTATTTTTTCAATTCCAATATTCCTTAAGCGAAGGAGCTCGATGGCGCAGCGATTGATGTATTCGGTTTGCGATAGTCTGTTAGCAACTTTCTCAATGCCGGGTCACTGTATGAGTGACTAAAATTAAAAACGTATCTTGCTCCTCTGAGCTTCAGCAGGCACGATAAACCACTGGTCCATAGGGCCTACTCTCTAAAAGAATTCAGAACTTCGTTAGCCCGCAATTTGTTGTACAATGCACGCGCGTTGCTGTTTTATAAACGGGTTTATTTAGCTTGACCTGTACCCCAAGCACGAACCATTATGGTACTAGTTAAGGTAATCGTATTATTATGTATGAAAACCATAAAGTTCCTGAACCTTTTTCATACAAAATAATACGATTACGATTACCTTAACTAGTACCATAATGGTTCGTGCTTGGGGTACTGTTTGTTGTAGTAGTTGACTTTGAGTCAAAATTACTTAAAATTTTGCCCCCTTCCTGTTGACCGATTGATCTAAAATATAGAACACACCTTTAGTTCTGATGACAATACAAATATGTTTATTGGGTATCATTGTAAATCTAAAATGGCTGCCTCCACAAAATGGTGGATTACATTTTTTTGTTCAACCACCTCAATACGAGTGACAAACGAAAGGGCTTGACTAGTAGTATAAAGTACATTATAAATTAAGTAACAAAATAAACCCCCACCCCTGGGGCCCGGAAAATGTACGGACGAATGACGGCCGCGCCTCCGTCAGCCAATAGGATCGCGGCGATTACATGAGTCCACCGGGAGGGCGCGCGCCCATAATGTATGTGGATTTGGCTTTTATCTTAGACCTCAGTTTAAACCAGAGGTTGATACCTTATTACTAGTTGTAAAAATTGCATTAGTAGAATTACTAATGATAATGTTATTATGAGTAGTCTTAGTTATAGATATAACTGTATCTTGTTTATTATAAGCTAACAAATTAGCTATCTAGGTCTTATATTTCTTCGAAAGATACATAGTATCTGAATTCAAAATAAAATTATTAATAAATTTATTAATGTCAAAAACTAAAATGGTGTCACTATGACGGCATAATAAATTATACAATAATAAATTTATGTCAAAAATGCGTTTGTTTTGCTCCCAGGTTAAGTTTGTATAATAGGGAAAAGCACTAACTAGTAACCTGCAATTTGTATCCGCTTGAAGTTTTTATTTATTTATTTATATATACAACATGCCTTAAAAGCTAACAGAATTTTAAGTCCAAAGCGCTTATAAGGTTAGATAATTTACAAAACAATGTCTTATTTAAATTCTTAACTGAACACTTACGGATAACAAACAATGACATATAATAGTAATAAGTAATTAGTAATTCAAGTCAATAGTATGAATAAATAAAATTTTAAAGATTACATTATGTCAAACATTAATTCATAAATGTCAAAAAAAAAACTACACATGAGTACAAAAAATAAAATAATATCAATAAAGTCCAATCACATAAAAAATATAAAAAATAATTCAAGCAAATGTCTAGCTAGGTCAAATAAACAATAAACTTACTAATAGATAAAATTAATTTTAATAATAAGTGAATCAAAATAATTATAATTAAGCAAAAATTGCAATTGGAATTACGTAATGTCAGATAAAATTTTCCGAAATTGATTACAAAGATGTCCTAGACCAGGGATCACCAATTAGTTTCAGTGCGGGTCCGTTTGTGCCAAAATAACTCTATCGCGGTCCGTTTGGTTTATGATGATAACTAGCAACCAAGACTTAAAATGTCAATCCTACTAATATTCTATATGTAAAAGTATGTTAGTTTGTTTGTTTATTTGGTACACTTTCACACAAAAACTACTTTACCGATTTGGATGAAATTTGGCTCACAGAAAATATAGGCTACACCTCAGTTTTTATCCCGATATTGGGAATGGAAACTACACGGGTGAAACCGCGGGCAGCTTGACCAAGGTCCAACACTTGACCAAGAACGTCCGACCCCAATAAGAGGTCGATCGGGGCTGGTGTGTGGTAAAGCTGGTCAGCCAATGGCACGGGTGGCTGGCCTAGTACGTGGGAAATGTTTGGTACCTTCTCTAAGGGAAGGTAGCCAGTGACGTTTTTTAAAATGTGAGCTGTGGCAGTAATTGTAGGAGTATCATTGTGAGTGGGTCGGCATACTATTGTTATTGCCGCCTTTGACTCATGTTTGTGCTGATTCCCAACTCCTGTAATTTTTAAAGAAGTGGGTTTTGATGGCAGGTTCAAAAGTCGTGCCATGCGTGACGTTATTAACGTCAGCATACTGCCACAGTCCAATAAAGCTCTGGCTGTGTGAATATGGCCATGTACGTCCGCGACTCTTAGTGAGACGGTTGGCAACAAAATGGGTGTGCCAGTGGGCACAGAAGGTGAGTGAGCTGATTGAGAATCAGCTGAAATTGTATGAGCTGAGTATGTATCAGCTGTGTGGGCATGGGTTGACTGGGCATGGGCTAAATCTACCTCTTCGCTAGGGTGCTCTGTGATAGTAGGGAGTCATAATTGCTGGCGGCGTTCGCGGGGTCTACCTGGCGAACCGGACCTGGGCGGGCTGGCTCTATGAGCAGAGCTGGGTTGCGCCTGTTTGGCATGTGCGGGTTCGTGCCGCCTGCTGTTTCTGGGACGCTCCCTCGAGTGCTCTGTCAGCTGTGGTGGGGGCACATGTACAGACGACGAATGAGCTGAGTGCGTTGGGCCGTCTGGTCGATGGAGGGACGTGTGGTGGTTCGTACTCCCACAGTTCTTGCATGCCCCCCTTGACCTGCACTCGCTCTCGTAGTGACGGCCGAGACAACGCTGGCAGCGCTCGCGTGCCTGTACGAAGTCCCAACGGCCCTGTGTTGGCTGGGCATTGTACCAGCTGCACGTCATGAGCGTATGTCCCCTAATGGCACAATAGGGACAGTAGGGCGTCGAGCGTGAGGAAGAGGACGATGACGATGATGAGGAGCAGCTTTGCTGGTAGGCCGAGTAGACGGGGAAGGGCTGACTGCGAGCCGGGGAGGTGGACGGGCGGTGACGCATTTGCTGCGCTGGGCGGAACGGTTGGTGAGTAGGCTGCTCATGGGCGCGGTGAGGCGATGGAGCTGAGGAACGGCCACGGTAATGGTCGGGTTGTTGCTGAGCCATCTGAGCATAAGTGCGATGGGGCAACTGAGGAGGCGCGCGGCTACGAGAAGGGCTGGGCTGGGGCTGAATGGGTTGAGCCATGGCTATGTTGGAGAACTCTGTCTCCACACAGCGCGCGTGCTCCTCGAGGTAGGAGATAAGGTCCCTTAACGTGGGCAGGGTGTTACTAGACCCGTGCCTGCGTTCAAATAGCGTGCGGAGCTCGCCCTTGAGCTTCCGCACCACTATTGACACAAACACGTAATCGTCTCCTATGGGCAAGTCTAAATTGTTGAGGGCACACTGAGCCGATATGAGCGGCGTGAGGAACAGTGTGCGGATGTTCGAGCGCGTATGGATGCTTGGCAGCCCCAGGATGATGTCCACAAAACTATCAATGAGAACCCGGCGGTTCTCGTACCGCTTGGTGAGGATGTCCATGGCCACGGCAAAATTTTCATTGGTGACCTTTAAGTGGGACACCATACTTAATGCCTCACCGCTGAGACATGAGAATAGGTAGTGGAGCTTGACTGCGTCCGACAGGGTCGCCATGTCGTCAGTCAGACTCCTAAACAGCGCAATGAAGGAAGGCCAGTCCTCCACTTTTGAGCTGAACCTGGGCAGCGCTATCTTGGGGAGGACGGCTGTGGGCGTATTGACGCCGAAACTGGGCTGAGCGCTATGGGTTGGGGATGACGTGGAAGAGGGTAAGATTTCCTCCCTAGCCACAAGAATTCCAATGTACGCCCCGGAGGCTTTTGTGTGGTTCTCAGTGTATGCCTTCTCGGTCTTCTCGTCCAGGTCCTCCTCGTCAAGAATGCTATAATACACTGAGTCCAGCTTCTCCTTCATGCCCTGTATCTGTGCGAAACGCACGTTGAATTCCGTTATGGAATGTTTGGTGTCGCCAGCAATGATCAGTGATCCCATCTCTAGGAGCTGGTGTAAAGCTTTGGCGGCCTCCCTAAATATCGCGGCTTGTGACTTGGTCGGCATCGCGACAAATAAAAGGAGACAAAAAAAATAATAAAAAATAAAAAATTAAACAAAGGCAGTAAAAAGAACAACACCCTGTATATATTCTATAGTTGGGCTGGAGGTATTTGTTTACTAAGGTAAGGGCAAATGGGCTAAAATTAACGCAACAATAAAAGTTTGAGGTTAAAAAAATTCTCATGTGTCGGTTCTTCAACAGTATAGGGCTTTCCAGTTTTCTTTGCTGTAAGAGTAATGTATAAGAGTAATGTATTGGTCTGGAACGTAAATTTGAGATGATTTCAATGGTCTAGTAATATTACGTTGGATGACAGAATGGACACAGTCCCTTTCATTTTGGATGTGTCCTTTTATAAGGATCTTATGAGTAATACTCTTGATATTCGGCAATTCTTGAGTCACATATTGATACATTGCCAGCATGAATTTATTTTTTTGCTGGCCACAGCAATTTTCGCTATAGAAAGTGACATCACAAGGTTCCGTGGCATTATCATTAAATTTTCTCAGATACATAAGAACACAGGAGCCAATTTCATTAACACCTCAGGATCCTTCTCCCTCATGCCATACAAAACAAGTTGTATCTTTTGTGCCGAGCTCGGTTATTAAGAAATTAAGTGGATTTAATTAAGACGTGTAAAAGAAACAAGACACCACTCCGTGGACATTGGACAAGGCATTAAAGCTTGGACGTCGTACACAGCCACTACAAAGGTGTTACTCACAAGCTCTTTATCTTTATCTTTTTCAGCTCTAGCGAGGGTCTTTTGCTTTAAGTGCTCGTTGTATGTCTTGTCTCTTGTAGTAACGATTTATCTTCAGCGTTTTGGTAAGCACTGCAATTTTCGCATTGATCCTTCTTAGGCTGCCAGAAAGATAAGTTAAAATCGTGTATATGTTATAGTATACTTTATATGAAACGTGTGGTGCACCTTCAGATTGACTTTTTTCTACGTAATGCCGATGTAGTGCCGCGACTGTAAGCCCGCCTTCAATATACTCCAGACTTGATCGCGCCCTACAGTAGTGACTTTATGCGTGGTATTGAGTTAATGTGTGCTTTGACACAATCATAATGATTGTTATGCTTTCCCCTGTTATCTGTAAGGTACACAAGTTTCGGATTGCTTCTTGACAACGGTTCTGATAATAGTATCTGAGATTGCAAGGGTATTCATGAAGAATACTTTACATAACCGAGTTTTTTTATTATTTCGAGTCAGATAAAATGCGTTATTGTAATTTTTGCGACTGCTACCTTCACGAACGTATCTATATTGTGGTTCTATCTTGGTCAAGTGCTCTTTAATAAACTGTCGTTGTATTTTCAGATTACCGGACTCCCAGAACTTTTCAAAGATATGTTTTCTTTCTTCAAACGTAAACTCTGTAGGACATTTGGTTACAATGTAACACATTGAATAAATTATATTTATGTCAAATCTATTTACTTATCCTTAAAAAAATCGGACACTGAATAGTAACACTTCTGGACTAAGAACTTATACATCTGTTTTCTAAAGGCGCACAAATTAAGTTTTTTAAAATTATCTTGAAGGCTATTATAGAGTCTTATTGCCATACAGTAGGAGTTACTACTGTGAACATTTAACCTTTGATCGGGTATGTACAGAGTATTGTCCCGTTGAGGTCTTCTAATTCTATGAATAACGTAACTTTGCTTTATAAATAACTGTGGGTGTTTTTTTTATACTAAGCCCGGCAAATGACCCCATTCCACCTGATGTTAAGTGGAAATGAGGTCCACGCGCGAGGACAACTGGTGCAGCGTAAGAGACGTAGCATCAGTCATCCTCACTCTGCCGGCCCACAAAGTGCCTCTTCACGCCTCGTTTGAAGGACCCTATGTCATAGGTAGGAGGGAATACGTGTGCTGGTAGACTATTCCATCTTTTGGAAGTGCGGTAAAGAAACGAGTCACCAAATTTCTTTGTGCGTGATGGAATGTTAGAGACTGTAAATTGGTGACTCCGGATAGCAGCACGCGTACTCCCATGGAGGAAGGGAGAAGGAGGGATGAGGTCAAAGAGTTCTTCAGAGCACTCGCCATGGTATAAACGGTAAAAGACGCTGAGTGACGCAATATCTCTACGCAATTGCAAAGGCTCGAGAGTTTTAGTGACCTCCGCATTGCCGATAATGCGCACAGCGCGGCGCTGCAATCTGTCCAAGGCATCGAGAAGGTACTTTGCGGAGCCGTCCCAAAGGTGAGGGCAATACTCCACGCAAGACCGCACCTGTGTCTTGTATAATAGACACAACTGATCAGGCGTGAAGAATCGCCGCACCTTGTTCAGGACAAGGAGTTTACGTGAGGCATTTTCAATTACGGTTTCGATGTAGTCCTTTTGGTTCAGATCGCAGCGGATATCCATACCGAGCATGTTAATACTGCTCTGCAGGCCTAGAGATGTACCCTGAAGAGAGGGAAGTGAACTCCACCAGATTATCGCAGCCCTATTTAGAAATGAGGTCCAACACCCGATCGAACTCAATGACAAGATTTGCTCGCTTCATTTCGGTGTCTACCCGCCCAGCCATTGGGTGACCGTTATATCCCCCATGCACTGTGCTATCATCTGCATAGCAATAAATGTTTCCAAGAGGAAGCATGTCATTGATATGCAGAAGGAACAGCGTGGGGGATAGAACGGAGCCTTGAGGGACACCAGCGTTCACTGACATGAACCGCGAAGCGCATCCATCCGAAAGGACACGGATTCTACGCTCATGCAGGAAGCTAGCAATCCAGGTACAGAACTAAGCGGGCAAACCGTATGCCGGGAGCTTGGAGAGAAGAGCTTTGTGCCAGACCCGATCAAAAGCCTTGGCTATGTCAAGGCTAACTGCCAGTGACTCGCCATGCTTGTCAATAGCCTCACCCCAGAGATGTGTGACGTACGCTAGAAGATCACCCGTTGACCGTTTTGGCCGAAACCCATATTGACGATCGTGAATTAGGGAGTGATCTTCTAGGTATCGAATAAGCTGTTTGTTCAATATTCGTTCTAGGATCTTACACAACACTGAAGTTACGGCTATAGGGCGGTAATTAGTCGGATCTGACCGATCTCCTTTTTTAGGGATCGGTTGCACATTAGCTTCTCTACAAGATTCAGGCACACAACCCGAAGAGAGCGAGAGACGGTACAGACGCGTTAACACAGGGGACAACTCCACTGCACACATTTTCAGAACTATTGCTGGGATGCCATTAGGACCGTTAGCTTTCCGGACATCCATTGACTGCAGTTCCGCACGGACATCACACTGCCTGATTTTAATATCAGACATTGTGTGGCCACAGTGAGGAACTGAGGGTGGCTGTGCATCACAGTCATCGATCCGGGAGTTAGCCGCAAAGAGGTTGGCCAGGAGATCGATCTTTTCCTGTGGCTTGTGAGCTAAAGTTCCGTCAAGACATCTCAGTGGTGGCAGCGAGGGATGGCAGAAGTTGGATTGCACGGCTTTGGCCAGACGCCAGTAGCTACGGCTGCCCGTAGGATGCGTCAGGAGTTCTTGGCCTACTCGTGCAACGCGCTGGGCATCCGCTCTAATGTAGGCCCTCTTACACGACTTGGTGGCATTATTATAGGCTGCTTTTAGCGAGCGTGTTTCGAGATCCCCATGAGCTTTACCTCTGATCCAAGCGCGGTATGCCGTCTGTTTGCTCTCAACAGCGCTGGCAGCGCAGCACACTCGCGATTGAACCAGCGGTTGCGTCTGCCTTTGCTGATAACATAGGAGTGTGGAATATAGTATTCCATTCCTAATACTATCTCATCAGCAACGGCAGTGGCGCTAGCGGTTGGGTCCTTCCCACTAAAGCAGCGCTGCCTCCAAGGGACGGATGCAAAATACTCCCGCATACCGTCCCAGTCTACCGACGCGTAGTGCCAAATCTGGCGTTTCGAAACCGCTGTTGGCGGGCGCGATGCCAAGGGCACTGTGCTGGATATCAAGCAGTGATCCGAGGAACCTAAAGGAGCTCGAATCTCTACCCGATATCCAGCTGGGCGACTCGTCAGCAGAAGGTCGAGTAAGGAGGGCGCATGGCCAACTATGTCTGGGATCCTGGTGGGCTGGTTCACCAGTTGCGTCAGGTCATGCGTGAGAGCGAATGCGTGGGCAGTTCTACCAGCATGGTCTGTTTTGGAATAACCTAACCACAACTCATGGTGGGCGTTGAAGTCCCCCAAAAACATCAGTTCCGCCGATGGAAACCGCTCCTGCGCATCATCTGCTACCCGACTAAGACATTCAATTAGTCGAGTTATCTCCATGTCGCCGTTATGGGATCGGTAGACGCAGACGTAGACACGGTAATGAGAGCCTAAGTCGACGTGTACCACTAGGAGGGAGAAGGAAGGGTCCTCCAGACAGCGCAGAAGGCGACAGCAAACATCCGCCCGAACGAATAAGCAAACTCCGGCTTTGGCTTTGAAGGATTCTTCAAGCACAAAGCCGGGATAGTTCAGGTAGGTGGTATCAGCTGGGCGGATTATTTGCGTCTCCGTCAGGAACAACATTGCTGGCCGTGCCGTATCAAGATGGTGGTAGACGGCATTGAGGTTTGCATGGAGTCCGCGGATGTTAGCGAACTCCACCTCAAACGGTAAGGTTGTGGTGGGGGTGTGCACCGCTGTAGCACCAGTTTTGTTGTTAGGCGCTGTCATTTTAGGAGTGGAAAGAGAGAGGCGTGAATCGAGAAAATGGTGCCGCGATGCGAATGGTCAAAGTACGGTGGTCACCAACCAGACGGGTCAAGCCCTACCACCGGTGGAGCAGATCATCGCTCGAAAGAGTCCGTTAGTCGCTTCTTACGACACCCACCGGACGGAGAGAGGGGCGGCGATTGGTATTCTTTCTCCGTCACCGCACGGATAAATCCAGTTTATGGACAAGTTGGCAGATTTCGAATAAGTACAGTGATGGCAAGGTCAAATGCATGTGTCAAACTACTTCCTTATTACTTCCTGTTTATATCCGGTCTAGGTCTAATGACGATTTCCATGAAATTTTTATATAAAGGCTATATAAAAAACTTATATCACTGGAATCCTTATTATCACATTCGTTTCTGCTCTAACATTCATGCTAGGCGTTATATCTCATCATCATCATCATCATCAGCCTATAAACGTTTCACTGTTGGGCACAAGCCTTCCACGTGAACAATATCAAAAAAGATAGAAGCGTGGTCGTGCTGGCACACGAGAATGACGACCTCTGTGGTCGAAAGGCTAGCGCGCCATCTCTGAGGTCCTGGGTACAATGTAAGAGAAAACTGTTTTCATTAATTGATTACAAATCTGGATGTTTGTCTATGTATATGTTTATTTATCCGTTATCTAGTTTAGCCATGTTAACGAATTTCAATAGAAGCTTATCTTAGGTTAGAAAAGTGTTTAAGTAACAAGCAATTTTACTAGGCAGGGCGATCAACATTGTTTCGTTTGTTTGTATACAATTAAACTAACAGTGCAAGTTTTTACTTACAAGATTACCACCTATGTAAAAACTGTTAATTCCAAATACTTTTTTATTATTATTACATTTATTACATATCTTATACATATTGGGACTATAAACACATCAATTATCTAAGTAAGACAGGCTTAGCTGGTAGGTTGACCTTCTGTACTAAAAACAGTTACCTATACGATATACACATTAATGATTGCATTCATCAAACAAAATGCTCCTACTAGCATTCAACCTAAGCCTTTTTCGCGTTATAGTCAAGTATATGAAGTCCATTACATTAACTGCCAGATAAATTTTAACGAGTTTACGTTTAAGCAAAAGTATTTAAACAAGTACTCCAACATCATAAATAAATATGTATTATTAGTATGAAGTAGTTACAAAATTTAAGCAATGTTTGTAACCTCTGTATTTTTAATATTCGACAAAATATGTATATAGTTTATCGATTACTTAAAGGAGAATGAGCAAAATGGTCTATGAGCGGCCAACAACGAAATAGGTATTAAATGAAAGTACTATTACTAAGTACTAACTTTTACTATGAACGTAACATTGCAGCTCATTTAGAAAAAAAATACATATAGGTTAAAATACTTAAATAATAAATGTAAGAAAATGTGCAAACTCATTTTTATAAAATACATTAAAAAGTATTTCTAAACGTCAGCATACCGGTTACAAGACTCAACCCAAAAACGAGTTTACTACCTGAGTTCGAACGGACCAATCAGTGTTGAGTGGAAACAAAAGAGCCGAGGCGTGGGGTGCGCTTGCGCTACTCCGTGCAGTCCTTCGCTTACCCTTGTGACGTTGTGTACTGTGCGATCATCTACGGATTCTTTTTCAAACATTTTGACCTTGGCTACCTTATGGACACTGTTTCTTCTTAACCTGATAACCTGGCTATTAACTCTGAACTTCTGTTCATTTGTGCTTGTGTACTTGGACTCTGGACTGGTGTACGCCAACGGAACATTGATTGAAAAATGGCAGAAAATCGACCTATATGTGTTTTGTGCAATCGATCAGTGGTTAACAGAAGAAGATTAGAAATAACCCATGCTCTTTTTGAGGAAAATGCTGCCAATGCTCAATATATTATTGAAGCTATAGCTCCACAGCAAGTAAGTATTTTTAGACTTTATTTTTTGGTTGTTTTTACCCATGTGTGCCCACCTTATAGGGGTGATGGCCTAATCATCTGTCACGATGAGCACATGGGTTCTTTTCTAAGAATAGTTAAGTCATAATCAAAACAGATCTTCTCTCTCTTTCTCACACATGGCGCTTATGAAAACAAAGCCAGCGTTATCTAGCTTCGAGACATAATAGAGGCCAAACTCACTAACAATGCGTATGAGCATGACTCATGACTTGACGACCGCTTGGTTCAGTGGTTCGCAACGCGCTTCTGAACCAAAAGGTCGCGGGCTCGATCCCCGCACGGTACAAATATTTGTGTGCATGAACATGTCTATTCGTACTGGTCTGGGTGTTTTCTATGTATAATAAGTATTTATTTACAAAAAAAAAGTATATAAGTATGTTTATCGGTAGTCTAGTACCCATAGTACAAGCTTCGAGCTTAGTTTGGGACTAGATAACTCTGTGTGGCCCAGAGTGACATGTCTGAAATATTATTATTATTATTACTCATTTGTCACGTGGAAAAAGAGCTCGGCATGTTCTTCACTATACAAAACATGATTAGACCGAAACTACTATGTTATAAACTATTTTCCTTTTCAGGTTGAATACAACGGCCGAGAATACATTTGTCGACCATGTTGGCAACGAGCTCAACGGGCTGTGCAGCCAAACAATTACCCTGCCCCGCACGACTGTGTTCTTCAAGTGGAAGAATATTCACGAGTGCCTAGCACCTCAGCGAATTGTGTGTTTGACAGATGCCGTAGTGTGTCACGTCGTCGAATGCCTGAGAATGTAAGGATTACTCTTCTGTTACATTCTAACTTATTCATACCAGACAGTGCCAGAATATGCGATGCACATACTAGAGCTTTTGAAAACAGCTGTTTTAAAAAAAAATATTCTGGACTTTGAAGATATCGAAAATATGGATACTAATGAGATTCATATTCGATTGGGCGTTAGCAGAGATCAATTCCATTCAATCTTGGAACAAACGCCTTCTTTGTCTGAGTCAAACGCCAAAACGAAACTAGCCATTTATTTAATGAAGTTGCGAACTGGTGATAGCAACGAGAGATTAGCCACGCTCTTTAACATAAGTAGAAGGACTCTAGAAAGGCATTTAAAAACCGCACGTGATGCTATATCTCTGGATTTTAAGCCAAGACACCTTGGACTTGACCATTTAAATAGAAGAACGGTCGCTGACCGCAATCTTATTGTACCAAACGCGTTATTTGGAAATCCCGAGTCGTCTCCAGAAGATAGGAAGGCAATAACAATCATGGATGGAACATATATTTACATTCAGAAGAGCTCCAACTTTTCGTTCCAGCGAGAGACCTACAGTCTACACAAATACGAGAATCTATTGAAACCGTTTTTAATGGTGTGTTCCGATGGGCACATAATTGATGTTTGTGGGCCCTATGCTGCTACCGACTCAGATGCCAGTATTTTGGAAAGAATAATAAATGACGAAGAAGGCACATTTCACTGGTTTTACCGGGCTGGCGATATATTCATTTTAGATCGTGGGTTCAGAGACGTCTGTGGCGATTTGCAGCGATTCAACTACAGTGCCTATATGCCCGAAACCAAAGACCGCGGTGCAGACCAGCTTACTACTGAACAGGCCAATAGAACTAGGCTGGTCACTCTATGCCGCTGGGTAGTGGAAGTTATAAATGGCAAGTTCAAGCGAGACTTTAAACTGTTTAGGCAAGAATATTTTAATCGCGCCTTAAGTCACATGTTCCAGGACTTCCAAAACGCAGCGGCACTCATCAATGCATTTCAGACACCAATACAAGATAGTATTTATGCATCGTCGTTCGTGAATATAATTAATGAACGCATTGAAATACCAAACCTTTTAGCGGATTATGTTATCCGTCATAACATAAATAGACAGAGGGCATCATTTGAAAGACTCAGCAGTGATCAACCTATTTTTGAAGACTTCCCGGTTTTTTCTGAAGAATACCTAATTCTGTTTGCACTTGGCACATACCAAATCAAGTTGGCTCGCAGCTACTACGCTGAACACTTAGTTGAAGGCTTGTACAATATTGAAGTATACCGAGAGCGTCAAATAAGTCAGCTCAGAGATTTTATTGAAGAAGAAGACATTTGGTTATTACGTGTTCGAATACAATCTAGACATGTGAGGTCCAGAATATATTATTCTTATATTGTAATTAACCGAGAAAGACAAAATAGAGAAGCAATTGCTCATTATTATTGCAGTTGTATAAGTGGAAGGCGCACAATCGGTTGCTGTGCACACGTTATGTGTATAGTGTGGTATCTGGCATGGGCTAGACATCAAGACGAGGATATTTTATTACCGGCATCAGAACTCAGTGCTATTATTGTACATTAAATGTATTAATGTACAGTGTGTCCTGATAACGGCATCCTTGTCTTGATGTCTAGCCCATGTACATGAAATGTGTTAATGTTTAATAATAGCACTGAGTTCTGATGACGTTATCATTATTATTATTATTGGCGATGTTTTATCATAGTAGTAAATGTATTTTTAATGAAGTCTACAAGCCATTTTATTTTATTTCCTTATTTTTAAGGCTAAACCTTAGTTATAATACGCTAAATCACAGACTGACATATCTAAAATAAAAATGTATTTAATTCTATTAATAATTACACCACAGATACAAAACATCTTGAGGGTGATTGTAGGGTGATAATACACCAAAAAAAATTAAAATTGTTCCTGGCCGCTGATAGACCAAGCGCCATACGATTTTGCCCATTCTCCTTTGCAGCGAAAGTATAACATTCATATTTAAACATTTCCTATAAATTACTGACCTTTCGAAAAAGCGCTGAGAACTATTAATAATTGCCCGGATGTGCAACATTAGGGCTGATTTCACTAAGCATGAAATTTAATAATACATTCCATCTCATGATCGGTCTTTGCGAGAGTTGCTTCACCACCACAATCGCAGATCTAGTTCATCACTACTCCATCAGGCTCCGCAAACTCTAAAAATAAACAATTTCGATGTACTATACTTATCAAATGTCTCCTTTTTTTGTATGTATCGATCGCTCGATTAATTAATTTAAATAATAATTTTTAAAATAGTCTTTGGAGAAGTCTAGGAATCAATATATTAATTTCTTATATTTTCCAAACCGGAGTGCCGCAAGGTTCTGTGCTTTCACCTACTCTATTTCTTCTGCATATTAATGACATGTTATCCTTGGGCAATATTCATTGTTATGCGGATGACAGTACAGTGCATGAGCGGTACTTGGGACATCCTGCGGCAAAGCAAGCCGATATCGTGATGAAAAGGTAAGAACTGGTTGCCAAACTGAACCTGACTCTCGATTGTGTCTCTAAGTGGGGATCTAAAAACCTGGTCGAGTTTAATGCTAGCAAAACCCAGGTTTATGCATTCTCGTCCAAGGTGAACAAAAACTCCCTTCCTTACTCCTCCCTCTCTTCAGAACTTTCCGTTACCCATTTCGGTGAACCTCAGCAGTCTTGGCATGGACATCGGCCGGGAACTGAATCCAAAATGCTACATCGAGAGTGCTATTTTAACTGCGTCCCGTAAATTGGGTATTCTCAATAAGGTGAGGCGGTTTTTTTACTCCCGAGCAGCGCTGTTTGCTGTACAAAACTCAGGTGCGATCGAGTATGGAGTATTGTTACCATCTATGGGACGGCTCTTATTGATGATGAATGATGAAAGATGAACACTTTACTTTGTCACACTGATTTTAATAGGTAACAAGATTTAACTACTATAATTTACATGAAATGGCGTCCACGCGCCTTTGAATTTGAAAACCAATGATTGACTATAATTGATATTGAAATGGCATCCACACGCTTTGATGACAAAACCAATGAACAACTGATTTTACTAATTAATATTACATGGCGTACACACGCCCCTTATGAGAAAACCACTGCATGGCCGACTGCCATCTTTTTCACATCTTTTCTACACTATAAACTAGACAGGTTTTTGATTGAATGACAAGTGATTCTTTTTTTTTGAACGTAAGATCGATAACGCAAAGGCGTTAAACATTAAGATGATACACAATGAAATATATACAAATTCCTCCCGCCACCAGGGGGAAATGAACTGAATACTTGAAGTCCTTAATGCGCTCTATTTATAGTCACAATAACACATAATATGACTCATACACATGACTTAACTTTAAGAATGAAAACACTTTATATACACAGAAGTGCAATGGTTAACTTAAATTACTTTCTATTGGTATCGGTAATTTACACAATTTGACCACTGGTCTTACAAGCTCTCCGCTTTGAGTCCTTAATTTAACTGATCTAACAATGTGATCTGATCCCTTAAACAATTCAATAACTCTACCCTTTCGCCAGTGAAGAGGGGGTGAGTTCTCGTCAATAATAAGAACTAAATCGTTGAGCTCTATATTGTTAATATGCTTATACCATTTATTACGTGACTGTAGTGTACTGAGATACTCAACATGCCAGCGCGACCAGATCGTCTGGTACAATTTCTGAATAACTTGAAAACGGGACAATCGCGACATTTTAGTTTCCTTCCAGTGAGCTTCTAGCAAGGCAACTAGTGGCTGACCTATGATGAAATGACCTGGCGTGAGAACCTCTAAATCACTGGGGTCCTCTGACATAGGCACAAGAGGCCGTGAATTAAGTATAGCCTCTATTTTAGTAAATAGAGTAGACAGTTCCTCGAATGTTAAAATGGTATCGCCCACCTCTCTCTTGAGGAGGTTTTTAGCGCTTTTGACTGCAGCCTCAAATAGTCCCCCCATATGGGGCGATGCAGGAGGATTGAACTCCCAGCGAATGCTCTGTTTTCTGAACTTCTCCTTGAGGATAATCTGGTTGTCCAACAAGAACTGAGTGATCTCCTTTAGATACGAATTAGAGCCAGTAAAATTGGTACCTCGGTCCGATCGGATTAGTGAGGCAGCCCTCGTCGGCTGACAAACCTGGTGAATGACGCGATGAAGGCCTCGATGGTCAATGCAGAGACCACTTCGAGATGAACAGCTTTTGTACCTAAACATACAAAACACACAGGTAAGCTTTGAGTGATTTCGCATTTCTTAGTAAACTGCTTTTGACTAAGAAAGGTCCAGCAAAGTCAGTCGCTACGCCTGAAAATGGTCGTGCGGCCGTGACTCTATCAGCTGAAGCATTGAACCTGAAACAAACTAAACAATTTCTTATGACCTTTGATACTTGACGTCTGACTGACGTAATCCAATACTCTCGCCGCAGTATAGCAATGAGCGCGTTCGTCGCCGCATGACAATATGACTTGTGATAATATTCTATGAGTAATTGACCCCACCTATGATCCTTAGGTATCAAATATGGATGCCTGGCTCCATAAGGCAATGTTGATTTCCGTAGTCGGCCGCCGACTCGCATAAAGTGATCTTCATCTACGAAGATACTTAATTTCTGTAGCGATTTACAGAACAATTTTCCTTGCTTGATTAATATAATTTCATCTTTATATGAATCCATTTGAATTTTCTTAATCCAATGTCTGGTTGCTTCACGGGTCTCGTCTAATGAGAGTGTAGAGTTAAGATTCCGTCTGTCTTTAGGCAATCTAATATTTCGGCAAAATCTAAGTACCAATGAGGTAATATTGATGAGCTTACTGAACGAGCTGACACGTGATAACAGCGCGTCTTCCCATGGTTCGACAGGGGTAACAAGATTGACCAATTTCTTGAATCCAGGTAAATCGTAAGGCATAGTAACTGGTAACGCAGGCCATTGTGACTCCTCCTTAAGTAACCAGTCTGGGGACCACCATAAATTGAAATGTATGAGATCTTCAGCCGCCATGCCTCGTGAGGCGACATCTGTAGGGTTTAATTCGGAACGTACATGTCTCCATATCATAGAACGTTTTGAATTTTGAATGTCTTGAACTCTGTTACATTTGAATGTTTGAAGCATGTATGGTTTTGTGTTTATCCAAGATAACACGATTGTGCTATCTGACCAAGCATTGATGCTGTCAAATTGAATTGAACTGTCATATGACTCTGATACATGATTCAATAATTAGAACACTAGATGAGCGGCACTGAGTTCCAGTTTTGGTATCGTTTGCTTTGATCTCTTTGAAGCTATTCTTGATTTAGCTATAAGTAAACGTACCATGACATTTCCTGACGCGTCCACGGTCCTGAGGTAGACGCTCGCGGCAAAACCAGTCTCTGCAGCGTCTCCGAATCCGTGAAGTGAATATGAGACAGTCTGTGGCAGTGCAACACATCTAGGTATCTGCAAGTTTGACAAATAATTAATTCTAGTCTTGAATGAGTTCGTCCCACTGACGACATTGACTATTACTGACAGGTTCGTCCCATTTGACTCCATCTGAAAATAGTGTCTGAAGAAACACCTTGAATCGAAACACAATAGGCGCACAATATCCACACGGGTCATACAGGCGTCCTATTGTACTAAGGATATGACGCTTAGTAATTGCTTGTCCTAGCGGTACATTGATCTGATATGACATTGAGAAAGACTGTCAAGACCCACCTTCGTCGCGTGATAAGAGACACTATCCTTACGCTTTATGAACTTGATACGGTGCTTTGTAGAGTGAGCGGTTACCTCTCTCTCCCGTTTATCCGTGAATTAGCGTACTGTTTGTGACGATCCAGGTCGGGGGGATCTTCAAGCTCTAGTTTTATTAAAATCCCTAAAAAAAAAAGAAACAAAAGAAACAAAACATGCAAACCAAAAACCTGCCAAAAAGCGGGAGCAGCCAGCTTTAAAAAAAAAAAAACCGCTTTAGAAACTTTTTACCGTTCGAGACGAAGGTAACGCTAGCGCAGTCTTTAATATTTCCCATGATCGACTATGGTGACGTGTGTTATGACGATCTCAATACCGACTTGCTTAATAAGCTTGACAGACTGCTCAACAATGGTATTCGATTTATTTTTAACCTAAGGAAGTACGACTACATCTCAAACCATAGGTCTGATCTGAAATGGTTACCCATTCGTCAGCGGAGATGTTTGCGTGCCCTTACTACTCTTTTCTCCTTTGTAAATTCACCAAATACTCCTTCCTACCTTACTCCCCATTTCCAATATCTCTGCTCCTCTCATGACAAGAATCTCAGGTCTTCAAATAACCTTCTCCTTTTCTCACCTTCCCATTCTTCTGGCTTTGTTCATTCGTCCTTCTATATTCAATATTCAACCGCCCCGTCCTCGCGCCAAACTGCTCAAAAGGCGGAAGTGTTTCACACGACACTAACAACGCCCGCTATCTAATCAATGACGGCAATTCCCTGCGGGAACAAATCTACTACGAATGGCAATAAATGCTTCAATAGATAACTCACAAACCACTTCTAAGTGAACAGCCTTTGTTGACGGACACACATACAATACTATTATATATATTGTTACGTTGTAAATTCAGGGCCCTGTCTGCCTTTACTAATCTACAAAAGAGGTTCGCAATGGTTGAATAGTACTTACCTGAAATCATTGTTTTTGAATGATCAGATGTCCAAAATACATTAGTCCTTGTAGCTTGTTTGAATTAAATCCATTTTTCTTCACATTAAAGACATGTAGCCTTGGCTGACACATTACAAGACACACTTTTCTTGCATTTTCAATTAAAACATATTTCTAAATCAGTTTTAGCAAGACTTTGCGTTGGATTTGAAGAAAATTAAGTTTCTTTGTTTACGTTTTGTATTTGACATAACACCATAGACAAAATGACAGCCACCGTAGCGACGCTTAGCGGTAGCGGGGCGAAGTAGTTGTCAGCTTTTAATTTCACATAAAAGATTCAATTTTAAAAAATAGCCGAAACAGTTCTAATAAAAAATTACATAATAAATTAATATGTATAATAATTACTTTAAGTAATTAAATTTAATTCAAGCAAATCCGGAAATAGAACTATTTTTTTTTATAAGGACTTTTATCTAGAACATTCGAACGGGAGTAATATTTTTTATATGGATATTGTCTCTGCCCGTAGGGGTTACCAGAGAGGAAACTAATACTCCCTAATGTTTAGACAGGGTATTAACTCGAGTGGAATTGATTTCCAAATTTAAAAAAGGACGAAATTCAGATTGCTAAACGTTAACTTGTCTCTAGTTCAAGTAGTTTTCTAATTGACAGATTCTTTCAGTGTCAGAACGAGAGATAAAAACGTCATATTTGACGTTTTGATAGTTTGAAAGAAAATTCTATAGGAACTGCGTTGTTAAATATTACCCGACTTTGAGAGTAGATTTCATAAGATGGCATTCCGGTTTGAGTGTTTCCGGTGAATTGGAGCAGCCGGGTCTGAAGACGTCGAAACGATTTCAATCTCTGGCGTGAAGTGGTGGGTGATGTACTGAGATCAATTCACTAAGGTAGGCATGAGTCGTAGTCACCTTTTGTTTTAATCTGAGGTCGCAAAAAGGTAGTGGATTTGAGGCGTCATTAGCTTATGAGAATATAGTCAATAAGTGTGTGGTTTATTTACAGGGATCCGTGCCCGAAACGAAGTTCCGGTCGCTGGCAGCCACGCGCACAGATAAAATCTCCCAGCGCATACTTCGAGAGGCCCGTCTCGCCGCCAGGATTTAGAGCTGTGCCCTAAAGCCTGGACGCGAGACCTGCTTCGTCGGGGTACCAGCGGCCACCTGCTGCCAGTCGAGCTGTCGTCGCCTAGCGGATGAGCAGGCGTTGACGGCTTTTTTTACCCCTTACTAGGGAATAATTGTTTTTTTTAAACTGAAATATTTATTGAATTAGGGTTTTGACACCTTAAGCTTTATTTTCCTTTTATATCCAACTACACCAAGCGTTGGTGAAGTTGTGAAAAATTTGAGGATCTGCGAGTTCGACCTGTGTGAAGTTGTATGGTGACATCGTCTGCAGATTCGGGTCTACATTAAGATCCGGGCGCCCATAATTATTAATTTTATATCGGTATAACCCCACGGTTCTTTAGTGTATCGGCTTTAAACGTGTGAGAGTTTTGATACGGTTAAACGGATTAGAACATTTAATTTAATATTTTTATAGACGGAGTAATTTAATTTTAATTTCAACTTCATACTCCGAACGGTATTGGCTTTATCCCGACCCCCCACGACCATAGCTCGTACGACTGAAATATTAGCTGGCTGGTTAGGCAGTAGTAGGAACAGTATTATAAAATTTATTTGAAATTAAAATTATCACCGACCCGCTTGGTCACTTTTGAACTCTTAGGATTTTAGTGTGTTTTAAGGGGTGATATAGCTTGGTAATCAGGTTTAGAGTACTTTAAACAGTAAATTATAGTTGGCAAAATTAATAGAAAGTTTGTTGGACTTTCATTTGAGATTGACCCTAGGTTCAGTTTCGACTGATAGTTTTTTTTTGTTATTTTCGGCTTAATAAATTAAAAGGAGTAACGTAGATGATAAGTACCTAACATACTATAAGGAAAAATTGTGACTAACCCCCTCTTTTGAATAATAAGAGTGAAATAAAATTTATAATTTTATTTTATTGTTGTTGGACAAAATATTAGTGTGTGTTCTTTTGCAATATACTGCCTAGCTGTTGAACATTTTATGGTTTTATTTGATAACCTCCCACTGACGCTTGCGTTTGGGATTTTCTTCCTTTTCCCCAAAAGAGACAAAATCTCAAATGTAACAATATATAATTATATATAATATTCACTTTCCGTAACGCGATCTGCAGATAAATCTCCCATTTGGGGCTGCATTGTAGTGGCTCTTAGCCGATAATACGGTAGGCATCGAAAACATAATATCCCGTATGGTTCGTCTAGCTGACAAATACAAAATTCACGCTACAAAACGGCGAGCATTGCGTTGCTGCGTGATAAACGTGAGCGCGGAGCCATCCAATAATACTACACGAATCTTTCCAGTTCGCGCTTTCAAAAGCACGCGATGTGAAGGAAAGTAGTGCTCCGCCCAGCGCCATTCAACATGTGACTCAACTACGTATACTTCCGTACAAAGTTAATATACTTTGTCCGGAAGAAAGAATCGCTCGCTCATTAGGCGTTCCATTGACGCTAGCCTCCTATACGCTAGCATTCCGGACTCACCCAGCGAGTCACAACCCAAGTGTAGTCGAATAAATAGTCGCCCAGAGCGGAGTCGACCAGTGTTAGTCTGGTAACTATACGCACTCCTTTTGCTCTGGGTCAATTCGCGGCGTGGAGGGGGTCACTCCACTTCCCAAAAATTCTGAACAACGTCAGAAAGGGTAACCCCTACAACGAGAGCGGCATCCTCACTATTCGGGGGTGAGAATCTGTTCACTGGTCCCATAACCACATACCCGAAAATCGTCTCGACGGCAACCAAACCGCCCGGCTGAATGACACGTTTATTGTTCAACAACAATCGCCCTAGTACGTCTGCTCTCAACAGAACGTCAACCGATCCCGGGGTGTTGAACTTAGTGTCCGCTAACGCATACTTAGACGTCAATGCCAAAATAGTTGGGTCTAATTCTATGAACGGCTGCCTGCCAACTACTGTGTCCAAAACAATCGCCGAGGTTGTTATACTCGGGTAGGACGATAAAACGTGGGTGAAAGTAAACGTTACCTCCCCTAGCAGTCTAGGTACTTTCACATCACCAATACCCCGAACACCTTCCTGGTGAGGCCTAATTGGGAGGCCCAACTTGCCAACCAACCATGATGAAAGCACACATCCGTGAGCGCCGGAGTCCAAAAGAGCTTGGACTTTTATCAAGTTACCATTCAGTCCCCTAACCAACACAGAGGCCGTAGGGAGCAGAACGGTCTCTGGAGGGGCTGCAGTTGGCGTTTGGGTGGCCGTTAATTGCTAATGTGTCGGGAAGCGAACCGCTTCTCCTGAAGAAGGGGACAACTTGCCACCCCACTTCCTAATATTCTACCTGTATATTTCTCTAACTACATACATATATCAACGCCGTAGCCTTAACTTATATTACTATTTTTAATTCTTAAAACTAATTAACCTACAACATACAGCCCTGCGAGCTTACCATCAACTAGTCTTCCCTAACTCTCAACTTAAATTATACTCTCTCTTAACTTAACTAAAGGGTATATGACCTATAACTAATGTTCGTGTAGTTGATGTTTTGTATAGTGTGTTGTTGTTGAATGATAATGGAACCTTAATCTAGACCTTTTCTTTGTTTTAGTCGGAGAAAATGCTTCTCTGCATTGGCATGAGGCCTCGAGAGGAGCGTGAGACACCCCATGCACTGTCCGGGGCTGGAACCCATGTGTCCCCACCCGCCCCCCCGTGGGGGAAACGGGTGAGTAAGGACACACAGGCCCGACCCGGTAAAAGAACCGACACCTACCTTCAGGAGCGCGACACGGCGCCGCGGTACCGTATGACACGCCCCGCGAGACGCCGCCCGCTACGGACCCAGTTAGACCTGGGTCCCCTGCGCCAGGGGGAGCAGTCTGGTAGGTACAGACCGCTCCCAGACGGGTGGAGGACTGGTGCAATGCAGCCTAGCGCTCCTCTACGCTAGGCCGCGGCCCTCCCTAGGGGGGGAGGAGGATTGCAGCGGCATTGTGCCGCCGCCTTCGACCCCCCCTCCGCCTGCGCCGGATCGGGTCCGCGAGGACATTGTCTTCGCGTACCCTCTCCTCCGCTTCCTTGTGTGAGATCACGATCTCGCAAAAGGAAGCCACCGCCCGCCAAGCCGCCTCACTCCCGAGCATGGCTTGGACCACTGCGGGCAGGGACAGGTCCTGCCCGATTGCGCTCACCAGAGTGTGGCGCTGCGCAGCCCACGCGCCGCACACCTCAAGGGTGTGCTGCGCTGTGTCCTCCGCAGCCCCACACTTGTGGCAAGCTCCTGTCACTTCTCTCCTCGCCCTCTCGCGCAGGTACTCACCGAAGCACCCATGCACGGTCAGCACCTGCACAAGTCGGAAGGAGAGGGCACCGTGTGGTCGGTCCACCCATTGGTCTAGCAGCGAGTAGATCGCACTCACCGTGCGCCTGCCATACGGCGGATTGTCCAGGGAGGACCTCCACCTCTCCCTTAGGGCGCTGTCAAGCTCGCGCCTGACGCTTAGCGCCTCTTCGGCAGATAGGCGTATCCCTCGTACGTTCGCCGCGGCCCGGCGCTCGTACATCTCCGCTAGCACCCCCGCCTCCAACTCCCACGGGGGGGCGCCAGCGAGCGCGCATGCCGCCGTGTACGACACCGTACGGTATCCCCGGATCACCCTGAGCGCCATGACCTTTTGGGGTCGGCGCAGAAGGGCCCTGATCTCCGTACTCCTTCTCATGGCTCCCTCCCACACAGGGCAGCCGTATAGGGCCATGGAGCCCACGGTCCTAATGAACAGTCTCCTACAGAGGGCGCTCGGCCCCCCAGATTGAGGAGAAGACGACCGAGCGCCGAGGCCAAGCCGAGAAGACGAGGCGACAGCCTCCTGAAGTGTTCCTCGAAGTTCCATCGGCTGTCAAGGGTGAGACCCAGGTAGGTCATGCATGACCCGACCCTCACCTGTTCACCCGAGACAGCCACGTGAGCATCTGCCGGAGGACGCCGACGAGGCCCATGAAAAACCATGGCCTCAGTTTTGCCCAGGGCGACTTCCAACCCCAGTCGGCGAATCCGGTCCACCACACATGTGGACATGGCCGCAGCCCGCAGGCACGCATCCCCGAAGTCGTTGTCCCGGACCACAACGAGGGTATCGTCCGCGTAACAGATACACTCGGTCCGGGCCATCAGGTCCCCCCGCAGCACCCAGTCGAAACCAATGTTCCACAACAGGGGCCCCAAGACGGACCCCTGTGGAACACCAGCACGGACCGGCCTCACCGCCCGACACCCGTCCTTCCCGACGAAAGCCACACTCCGGCCCCGAAGATAATCGGAGACCCAGATCCGGAGGTAGAGAGGAACCCCATGATATTCGAGGGCCTCTATGATGGTCGTGAAAGGAAGGGTGCCAAAAGCGTTGGCGATATCTAGGGACACCGCTACCGCCCATTGCCCTCGCCCCGTCGCCCCATCGGAGAACCGCTTCAACCGCATGACGGCGTCAACCGTCGAGCGGCCTCGACCGAAGCCATATTGCCTGTCGCACAGGTCTGGGCCCACCTCCTCCAGATGCTGGACGATGCGGTCCGCCACCACCCTCTCCAGTAGCTTGGCCACCTCGTCCAGCAGGACAATCGGGCGATAGCCCGCCGGGCCATCCCCGGAGCGACCCTTCTTGGCAAGAAGAACGAGCCGCCCCTCCTTCCAGATGCTGGAAGCTTTCCCAGCCGCAGGCTCGCGGAGAACACTGCTCTCCAACGCTCGCCAAGCCGTCCCGCAGCAAGGCGCAGAACTGTGCCCGGAACTCCGTCAGGCCCCGGCGCCTTCCTGCGGGTCAGCCACCCGACCGCCGCACCTAGCTCGCCCTCTGAGACCGGGGGGACGTCCTCCGGACTTACTGCCACCTCTTCCGCCAGCGGCAGGGTAGCCCGCAACGGGACGAAGCGTCTACCGCGCGGGAATAAAACCTCCAAAATCTGGTCCAGGAGACCCGGGTCGAACGACTCTAGGGGGGGTGCCTGACCGTGCAACCTCCCCCTGATCATCCGATAGGGTCTGCCCCACGGGTCCCTGTCCAGCTCCAACAAGAATTCTGCCCTGGCAGTCTCCTTCGCCTGAAAGATGGCCACTTTCAGGTTGCCCCTGGCCTCGTGGTAGGCAGCCAGTAGGGTCGCTTCCTCCTCCTCTTCGTGCCTCCTACGGCGGCACCTCTGATAGGCCCGGCGCGCGCAGATGCTCCTGGTGCGGAGGACTGCAAGCTCCTCCGTCCACCAGTACACCTTTCGCCTGGCTCCGGCGGCTCTGGCCCTGGGCATACAGAAGTCGCACAGCCCTATCAGGACCTGGCGGAGGCGTCGAGCTCTCTCCTCAACGTCCAGGTCCTCCTCGGGCGTGTCACACCACTCGGCCGTGAGCACAGCCTCCTCCAGGCGATCCGCCCGCAACTGGGACAACGCCTACCGTGGGAACGCGAACTGACGACCCCGTCGCGCCTCTCCACCACTGGTACCTACTCCCCTCCCCGAGGGGGAAACCTCGAACTGGATGTACCGGTGGTCACTGAGAGTTTCGGCCTCCTCTAGCACCTGCCACCCTGTAATGGCGGGGATAGCGAACGTTAGGTTCACTATTGAGCCCTCGTTATGCCGCACACACGTCCACACACTGCCACTGTTAAGTAGCGAGAGCCCAGTCGACACGGCCCACAGCTCGACCGCTCTCCCCTTCACGTCCGTGGCCGGGGAGCCCCACATCGTGGACTTCGAATTAAAGTCCCCGGCCACGATAATCTGCGCGGGCGCCATCCACCGCACTACTCCGCACAGCTCCTCCAGCCACGCCTCCAGTGCGGCGAGTCCTCTGTTGGGGGAGAAATACACCCCCACAATTATCACATCCCCCAACAGACCGCTACATAACCCGAGCCCCTTTCACGCACGGAGAGGGGGGGGAATGCGCGCAGCACCCGAGGGAATCATCACCGCAACCGATCCGTCGCTGTCTCCTGCCCAGTTCGGCGACGGGGGCACCGAATAGGGCTCCGCGACTACTGCGGCCCCAACTCCCCACTCCGCAATGTGCTGCACAAGCAAGTCTTGTGCAGCTGCGGAGTGATTTAAGTTGCCCTGTAGCACTTTGTGGGGTGTACTACACATTTGGGGCCCTTGTGTCAACCTCCATGTCCCCAGGGGAGGTGCCTGTCACCTGCGGGGGCGGCAGTTGCTGCCTCCCATGTAGTGAGAGGACGACGTCCTCTGAGCCTTCGCACAGATCGAGCACCGCAGCTCCTTCGCGGTGCATGTTGCCGCCTTGTGCCCTTTCACCCCGCATCTGTAGCACTCCTCGGAGCGGTCCTCCTCCATCGGGCAGCGCTGCCTTGTGTGCCCGAGGCCCATGCACTTAAAGCAGCGCATGGGCTCCGGTTCGAGGGCCACCACCCTGGCAGCGCTCCACCCCACCAGCAGCTTCCCTGTCCCCAGGATTCTCTTGGCCGCCACCACCGAGACTTTGACGAGGCAGGAGCCATTTCCCCCCTGGCCTGAACGACACCGCCCCCGCACGCACATCGTCCACTGAGCAGCCCCCCGCCGTGGCCAGGGCCGTCGCCACCTCTGTCGGCTGGACGGAATCGTCCAGACCGACCACCCTCATTCCCGCCATTTTACAGGGTCTCGCCACCTTGGCGATCCCCTCAAGTGCCACCCGCAGCTTTCCTGCTAGCGCATCAGCCTTCTCGGCGCTACCAGCCCCCGACACCTCGAACATCCTGGCGCCAGTCGCCGCCACCTTGATGCGCACTCCCCCTTCGATCTCCAGCTCGGTCAGACTGATTTCAGACTTCGCACTGGCTATGACCTCGGCGTATGTCATGCCCCGGTCCACGGCTTCGGGGAGCAGTGTCACCGAGACCGCTGCCGTCTTCGGGGGGGAGAGGGTGGGCCCTCTCTTTTTCGCCGCATTGGCCTTTTTCGCAGGTGGGGGTCACACGGGGTCTTCGGGGCTTTCGGTCCCTTGCCGCGTTTGGCCACCGTTACCCAATCCTGCGGGGCCACCGGAGCGCCGCTCGTTCCCGGCTGGGGGTTCACCCGTTCATTGCCCGCCACATTTTGCGGCAGCGGGTCTGCCACGAGATTGGCCCTCTTCTGGCTTCCTCGCTTGGGAGGGGGGGCATCATCCGTGGGCGTACTGGCCCCGGACCTATCTGCTGGGCGGGCGGTCTTGGTTGCCTTTTTTGCCGGCTTCTTTTTGGTCGGCGGAGGGGCCGGCGGAGCCGGCGGGGCCTCCTCCATCCTTTCATTGGCCACAGGCGGCGGCGCAGGAAGCAGTCGGTTCTCCAACCCCTCCAGGCGGGCGCTCAGCATTCTGCTGAACGTGGCGGCGATACGGGCGTGGAAAGCATCCAGGGCTGCCCCTTCCCCTCCCTGCTGTGCCGAAGGGCCCAGAATCGGTGACTTCGGTCTGGGGTCGTGCGAGGGCGCCCGCTCGGAAAACGCGCGCCGGAGCGCCCCGACCTCTTCCTCTAGCTGCTTCACCCTATCATTTAGCCTGCTGTTGTCGGCGCGGAGACGCCTGGTCTCCTCGCTCAGTGTCACCGACGCCATGTATTCCATCGCCCCTTGGATCCTCACCACGTGATTATTCATTTCCCCTCGGCACGTGCCCTTCAGGTTCCTGCTCTTGGCTACAACCTAGCACAAGGCTCCGGAGTGGCGTCAAGATTTTGGGTTTTTTTCGTTTCCATATGATTCCCACGAGTGGGGGACAACGTGGACCACCCGCGCAGAAGCCCCCTGTACGCGGGCTACCCTATATACGACGGAGGTCGGGTGGTATCCGAAGGTTTTAACGGCTTTCCTCCCGGGTGTTACAGACTTTTCCTTGTCGCGGCCGGCCGGCTAAGGTAAGCCCTCGCCCCCCTCCCTGAACAGCTCCCCCACAGACGCCTCGAGTGGGATCATTGCTGCCCAGGTCGGGGACTACGATGCTCAGGGGCTGGCGTGAGGCCCCTGGTACACCCCTTTCGGGGCGCTCCCCATTCCCCCCCATGGTCGCTAGCGGGTGGGCTGTATTGCCGCCCACCAACCCCTCCGAAGAAGGGCGCCCGTCGCCACGTTGCCCAACGACGAAGCCTTTGCAGAAACGACGCCCAGAAGGGGCGCCGGACTACCCCATTCCCCCCCGTGTAACAGCGCCCAGAAGGGGCGCCGTCAAATCTCCCCTCAAAGCCGCTCAAAAGGAGCGGCGAGTATGCGGCCCAGAGTGGGCGCGCACATGGAGACCCCCCCGCAGGTCCAGAGTGGACCCACTGTGCGGTCCAGAAGGGACGCGAATTGAGAAGGGGGGTGCAGGCCCAGAAGGGGTCCTGCCTATGCTGGGTTGTTAGCCGGCCAGTCTCAAGGCACCCTCCCCTCTTGGAGGAGGATGTTGAGGCTGCCCGTTTCCAGGGTGCACCACGTGGAGGTCACCCAACGCACCCCCCAACCTTAATCTAGACCTAATATAACTGAAACCTATTGGTAACAAACTTTAATCAAGCGATGTAATAAGATAATAAGATCATAATTTGGCCAGATCGTCTAAGGGGACCTACGTAGAGAACCGTGTCTAAAGTAACCCATATCTTTTTCCGTGAAAGTTTAGTAATTGGCTTATCCCTGTGTTAAATTATTTCCTACCAACCTAACCAAACCTAACCTGACCCTCCATACCTAAAATCCTATATGTACCACCTAAGCCTATCAGTGTCTTCGTCCGAAACCACAACCTAAATCCATCACAGCAGCCTTGGGAAATAAATGCCTAACCACTCATAAGATAATAGGAAAGACAGCATAGCTCGCAGGTATTATTAGAGTTAATATTCAAAAGTATAAGCGTGTTTATTACACATTAGAGGGTTCTGGTAATTTAATAGCCCCGCCCCGCTATTAGCATGCTGAAAGACTCATTGTTTTATATCAGCCCTGACCAGGTAGGAATTTAACATTTACTCTTGGTATTAATTAGCCTGTGGCTTCAAATTCTATTAAACTGAGAATTTACATCACTCCTCAAATTTAATTTCATCTTACATTATGAAAGTTACTATTTACTAGATTCTATATTCAATTATTTCTTTTTAAATCCAAAGATATTACTTTAGGAGCTTGCTGTTCCCCCTAAATCTTAATACCACATTCTAAACTTAATTATTCAATAATTCAATGGAACAACCTATGTCTTTGGGTAGTGAACAGAGGTGGAAAGCTATCATTAAATGGAAACTTATTTACTTTCTTGATTATTGTGTCTATTATAAAGATATTACAATGAAACAATATTACTACTTACGACTGTGTTTGTTGCCTTATCAGAATATTAAATCTTTAGTTTATTAAAAGGGTGATTAATTTATTCAACAACCTATTTATTTTAGGTAGTGAACTAAGATAGAATGCTATCATTTAAAGTAAAATTACTTTTATTTACTCTTAGTGTTTATTATAAAGATCTCATAAAGTACCAATATAACCAGATTGTATTTGTAGCCTTAATCATAATCATAATATCTTTATTTGCAAAAATACAGGTATATGTACAGTTCTTATTATTATTACATTTGAGACAATGCATTCTACCAGTTTATTGGTGTGCAAATATTAAAAAATGTGATTTTACAAAATTAATAAGAAATTGTCTCTTCTAAAGCGATTACTAAGTAAAAATTATGTAAAAAAAACAACAAATGTCACAAAAAATACATCCAAAGAACGAATTTAAACAAAATCATAATTAATAAGACAAAAACAATAATATTGAAATAAGTAGAAAATTACACAATTATATTAATTAAATCATACCGCATCTATCTATAATATTTAATCACATTATTAAATTTATTAATGTCCATTAATCCGTAATATGTTTATACGAGTAATTATTAAATTCATTCATACTATAAAAACAATTTTCAAGGAGCCATTTGGACAATTTATTTTTAAAAGTAACAAGAGGTAAGTCCTTAAATGTATTTGGTAGCTTATTATAAACATGAATAGCCATATGGTAAGCATTTCTTTTATATATCTCGGATTTACATGCAGGTAAATACAGTTTATGTACATGTCTTGTGTTCCTGAAAATGGATTCGGACTGTTTTTTAAAATAATTTGGATGTAGTTTTACAAATATACACAATTCCTTGACATACATGCAAGTCAACGGAAGTATCTTTAGTCTTTTAAACAATGGCCTACAACTTTCCATGAACCATGCACCACATATGGCTCTGACGCATTTCTTTTGAACTATAAAATTTTATTTGCTTCGACTGAATTGCCCCATAGCATTATTCCATACGCAAGCACAGATGAGACATAACCATGATATGCGCTGAGCACCACTTCGGCAGAAACGGTAATATGTAAACGCCTTAATGCAAAGACAAAGGAGGACGGGCAAAAATGTATGGAAGCTAACCTAGGAACCAATAACAACATGCGATATATCATTAGAAAGGTTTTTTTAAGTACTTTAAATATCATTATTGCAGGAAGTCCAAAATCGCTTTGTGACAAAACTTATGACGAAGTAAAGTCAGATTTCATTCACAAAAAATAAGTGTTTATTTTTATGTTTATCATCAATATTAAGATTTTTTCTGTAATACTAACATAGAGAAGTGCCAAAAAATTAAAATAACTGTTAGGTGTGAGTTGCACTCGCACACTAAGGGTTCTGTACGTATAGGTGTAGGCTGAAGCTTGCAGCACTTGTAGTATAAGATCAGTGAGAGCGAGATATGACAAAACTAAATGTTAAATCCATAAAAAAATTATCAAACCAGATATTATGTCCTATGTAAAATAATTGTATATCTATATAGGTCTATACCTACGTTGCAACGTTGGTCTATACCAACGTATATTTTTATCAATTGATAAAAATTGTATTGATTTGAAGTTTAGATGTGACATCTCGCTCTCACTCATCTCATGCTACAGGCTGTGACGTTGGAATTTAATGGGTAATTTAAATAAAAAGTTCCAACGCTCGCCAATAAAAGGGTATATAATACATGAATTATTATTAACTAACGTAACGTTACAATTTCTATTTTTTGGTTCAGTAGTTGTACGATAGGGCGTGAGTAAGTCTTAGCCTTGTTCAGTGGTGCTGATGATAAACTGCTATGTAGGGTGGTACTGCCCTGGTGGTGAAGCGGCCCTGGTGGTCCAGCGGTGTTGTATGTAGGAATGTAATGCAGCTCACAGCCCGTACAGCGGACCCTATAACAATCGTACCCTATTAGGACACATACAACAAAACTATATGGTCACATGTATGCCACCTAACAGTTCGACCTAGGATTGCAATAAAACAAATTGTGTGTCTGTGACACGGCATACAGAGACCGGAACGGAGAAAAAGAACACTAACACTAAATGAAATAATTAAAAAACTAAATGAACGGTATGCACGGATATTTATACAAATGCTAACGGCCGTGCTATAAGCGCAAGTTTGTGCGAAGCTGGAAGTGCAAATTAATAATTTAAGCTATAGCGCAAATAACAAGATGGAAACCTAAAGCCATTCAAAATCAAAACACAATATTACTTTAAGCCATAATTCACTTGCCGTAATGCGCCGTACTAAGCGGCTGATGCAATCATGTATGAACTAGCCTACGAAAATCATCTACCTACTTACAACTACTTAATTAATTATATTGTTCACACTTACCCAATAAGCGGGGGAGAAAACACACACTGAGTTTAACTGTAGTGCAAATACAATTGTGGTGTTCGATAAATTAATAGGTATGCGAAGTTAAGACGTAGTTTGAAATCGACTGCTCGGTTCCAAGCGAAAACGGCAACAAAAACGCAAGCCGCAGGCGCAGTTAGCTGGCGCGGCGGTGGCGGCGGCGTTGCGTCCGGTGCCGCCAACACAAGCATGAAATAGGGCGACGGTCCAGACGATAGTAGCCGATCGATAATATCGATAAAAGATGAACTTATCATCAATGTTGTGATCGGTGTTAATAAATAATGTTTAGTTAACTAAGTTTAGTTTATAGCCATTTGTTACAGTAGGATTTATTATTAATTTAGTATATACTTTAGTTTAATTTTAAGTAGCTTTAAGTAAAAAATGACGGTTTTATTATGTGTATAGTAATACAACGCTACAGTTACCCCGCTCGCGTATCAAGGATTTTTGCTATCTGCTATAGAAAAAAAATCCGTACTGATAATTACTGATATTTAGTGACATTTACCGTAATGACATTTACTTTTAGCTTTTACTTTTTTAACTAATGATTATTATAGGTGTTTACTAATTTTAAGTCTTTGATATGCCAAACACCGAGATCCTTTCCAGACATATCAGATAGTTCATAGACAAGAGGCGAACGTTTTTTCGTAACACGACATTTTACGAATTTTGGTGCAAGCTTTTTACTAAAGTATTTTTCTTTATCGCTTAGATAATAAGTTCTTTTCCAAACAATGTCGTCAACATGAAATTCGGCTGGTTTACGTCTCAGGTTATAACGAGCTGTATTTTTAGCATGCGCGTGCCAGAGACGTGTCTGGACCTCGTTGAAAATTGCCGTAAGATAACCCACGTTCTCAGCGTATTCGTCACGTGGAAGAAAGACTATCTCATCCCCAAGATCCGATTCTAAGTAGTGAGAACCACAAGTAACAAGCTCCCTGCCATATAATAGGAAGGCGGGCGTATAACCTGTTACCTCGTTTACGGAATTGTTGATGGCAAAAATTGTTTTAGGTAAGTTAACATCCCAAGCTCTTTGGTCATTGTCAATGGTTGCGGAGATGCAAGTAACAATGGTTTTATTATACCTTTCTACGCTATTGATCTGAGGTGTATACCGAGGTGTAAAAAATACATTTGGGATTTTATAGTTTTGAAAAAAACGCTCTAAATTTTTGCTAATAAATTGGCTGCCATTATCCAAAATAATGAATTGAGAAACACCATGTGCAAGGAAAACAGAATCTTCCATGTGACGAATTACTATATCGGCATTGGCTCTCCGAAGTGGGAACGCGAGACAATACTTGGAGAAGCAACACACCACAACTAACAGATATGCATGCTGTTTTCTGCTCGTGGGTAGGGGTCCAATGAAGTCAATTGATATCATTTGGAACGGACGCGAGCATTGTTTTGGTCTACCCATAACTCCCAATGTTGCATGGTTTGGTAATTTATATGCAAGGCAGGTAGGGCAACTGGACACAAACTTGACTACATTCGCGTGCATTCCTGGCCAAAAATAGCGGAGAGCCAAACGGTAATAAGTCTTGTGAATACCCAAGTGACCAGCTGTGGGTCCAGCGTGATTGTCTGAGATCACTTGTTGACGTAGTTCATTTGGTACTACTTCTTTCCAGGAAAACTCTGTTGTAAGAGGGCACTTATTTTTCGAAAGTCTATACAGTGTATTGTTATTTATAGTAAAATTTGGCAAGCTAGAGGGAGAACTTAAACAGGTTTTATACTTTGTTTTGTATCAATCATCATTGGTTGTAAAGTAAGTGTCGGAGCTACTAATCGTGCTTACAGGTAGGGCGCGAGATAGAGCATCTGGTATCACATTGTCTACACCTTTGCGATGTTTGATCACAAAATTAAATGAAGACAATCTGACTCCCCAACGAGCTAGCCTACCAGTTGGGTTACTAATAGATAGAAACCATTTCAGCGCGGAGTGATCGGTGTAGACAACGAAAATGTGGCCGTTGTCAAGGTAGCAACGCCAGTGTTCTAGAGCCGTAAGCACAGCTAATGTCTCTCTCTCAGTGATGCTATAGTTTTTCTCGGCACCTGAGAGGGACTTGCTCATATAGGCAATGGGATGCTCCTGATCGTCAATAGTTTGGCAAAGCATTGCGCCGATCCCGTAATTACTGGCGTCTGTATGGACTTTAAACGGCAGATTGTAATTTAGACAAGAAAGAACGGGGGTGGAAGTTAACAACTTTTTGAGGGTTTCAAAAGCAGTATTAGCCTCGACAGTCCATATAAACTGCGGGGTACCCTTTTTATTCGAAGTTAGTCTATTGAGAGGTCCGGCAATAGTGCTAAAATTACGAACAAATCTCCGGTACCAGGAAGCGGTTCCCAAAAATCGTTTTACCTCTTTTTTAGATGTGGGGGTCGGGTAATGTAAAATGGCCTTTACCTTGTCGGGATCCGTACGTAGCCCTTGGGAGTCTACCATATAACCCAAGTATTTAAGACTCTCTCGGAAAAACTGAGTTTTTTCAAAATTTATTGTGAGCCTCTTGAAGTTTTTTAAGGACACGACGAAGGAGGGTCACGTGACTTTCAAAGCTGTCACTTACGCCAATGATATCATCCAAATAACAGAACACCCTCATCTCGAATTCCGGACCAAACAATTTGTCAACTAAGCGCTGCTGAGTAGCAGGAGCGTTAGTGAGTCCGAATGCCATAGTTTTAAAACAGAATGTGCCGCGATGTGGAATAAAGAAAGCGGTCTTTGTTTTGTCTTCTGGGCAAATAAGAATTTGCGAAAAACTTTTGGAGAGATCGATACTGGTCAAAAATTTTGCGTCTTTCAAATTGTCCAATATCTCCGATATATAAGGTAGATTATATGCATCTTTGACGGTAACGGAATTCAATTTACGGCTGTCTAAACAAAACCTTGGTGTGCCATTCTTTTTATTAACAACCAGCACCGGGGAAGACCAGGCACTTTCACAAGGCTCAATGACATCCAGCTGCAGCATTTCGTCTACCTGTTCGTTAATGATTCTCGTCTTTTCCGGTGACATACGGTAATAGCGTTGGCGTATTGGCATTGCGTCCCCAGTATCTATGCGATGACTAATAAGTGTAGTCCTTCCCAAACCTTTATGTTCAAAAGAGATTTCTTTGAACTCTTGCACCAGCTTATCCGCTATAACTTGTTGTGAACGTTCCAGGTTATGATAAGAGGTAATATGAATACTATTCAAATCAAGTGAAGAGCTTGCTGAAAAAGATTGAGTTATGTTTACAGAGCCAATATACTTGGGACATAACTTAAACTTGCGCCAGAAGTCGATACCCAGTATAAGAGGAGTATCAATAGCTGGAATTACATAACCTTCCATAATATGACTAGAGCCTTCGAACGATACCGGTAATTCAATATAACCAATGCTGTCCAGATTTTCACCACCGGCTGCAACAATATGAAGTTTGTTGTCAGTACGTAAAACAAGACCCATGTTTAACAGCTTTTCATAAAGTTTGCTACCTATAACTGATATAGCGGCTCCCGAATCTAGTAGTCCACAAATATCAAGATTATCAACCTGTAATGGTTACATATGTACGTTTGTCATTAATAGGTTTAGCTTGCAGAATTGAAATTACTTTATACATACTAAAGAAATTCTTAACAAATGACAGCCAGTCTTGCCACTCCGCTTAAGATGTGTAATTGCAATTCTGCGCTAATCGTTTTTTTGTTCCTCGGAGCTGGACGGTTTTTGACAGTCTGGGCAGTCATAAAATCGAACTCCAGGACGACCACAACGGAAACAGACGATAGTGCGTTCGGCAGTGCAACTTCTTAGTCCATGGGTGTCTACCCGGCAGCGAGGACAAAACTTTGGTCTAGTTGCAAGAGCATGAACCGGTTTTGGAATATACCCCGTGTTCCACTGTGATTTACCCTTATCAACACTGGAATAGTTATTAGGTTTCGAGTAATTTTGGTTTTGTACATAATTTTTATTATAATTAGGGTAAGTTTGTTTTTGCAAATGACCCTGATCACCGTTAATTATTTTAAAAGGTTTGTTTACGGTTTGAGGATGAGAATAGGCAAACGCTGGAGCAAGCGTATCCGCTGTTACCTTAGGGGGCTCCCGAAACTGTGACAAGCGTACTTGAACATTTTCAAAGTTCTTGCAGAGAGAATGAAGAGTATCTATGTCTTTTATGTCTGGGCATGATGCTAGTACATTGGCGTAGCAAGGACGGACATTGTGGAGGATGATCTCGAGCTTATCCTTCTCCGAAAGCTTCTCATCAAGTTGGGCAAACATTCCTGACATGACCGAAAGGTAAATCGTAATATTTTCGCGATCGCCTTGTGTGCGTGCCCTGATCTCGTCCTTAAAGCGGTAATCATAGTCAGAGTTGCTGAAATCTAATTTAAGTAGTTCGCAAACATTTTCCCAAGAGGTTACTTTATCACGAATGTTTCGGAACCAATGCAATGCATCATCCGTAAATATTTCAGTTGCATATGATAAAACTTTATTAGAGGAAATGCCTCTAGCTTTTATAAAGTCGTTTACACTTAGGATAAAAGCGCGCACGCAAGTTTTGCCGTTGAACTTAAGCTTCGAAAAGTCGGAGAGGCCACGATCGCAACTAACCATTATGACTTGTTGAGTTGTACTTTCGAAGGGATCGGTCGACGCGAGCGATGGTTCCTTAACTAATTGAGAAATTGAGGACCTTACTGATTCAAAGCGCTTGGCACAGTTGTTCCATTGTTCTAATACGTCCGGTTGAACTGAACAATCTACTCTATTTAATCTGTGATAAATATGACACATTCGGTTATTAGATCTTTCCAACAAGTTTTTATCAAAGCTTACGTTTAACTGTTTAATGTTTTTATGAACTTTATCCAAACTTTCATTTATACCACGGATGTCCTCAATTGGTTCGAAGGGTGACGCTAGAATGTCTTCTGAAGGAAACAATTGAACTAATTTTACGATTTGTTTACGAAGATCTTGAACTGTATCGGCTGGGCCCTCGCCTCGTATTTCAACTTCGTAGCGAGTTCGAATTTTTATAGAGACAAAAATTTTATAATATAAGACATTATAACGACGTAATAACAGACGTAAAATAAAAAATAAAAAAATTGGGTAAATGTGAATAAGGCCAATAAATACTAATTAAAATAACTCCGTTCCGTTACACAATCAACTACAAGCAGAATTGTTTTTAGAAGCACCAGAATAAAACTACAGCAAAAAGTATAAAAATAAAAAAAACATCGAAGTTAATTATTAAGCAACACTGAAAACATAGTAACTAGTGTCTAAGTGTGTAAAATTTACAATCCAGAGCTAGAACATTTAAACATAAATAATTATCGACTATCGATAAAAAATTTCCCCACACTAGACCCTAGTTACGAAGCACAAACAGAATAGGCAACTACGAAAAACAAAGCTTAACAAAAATGCACTCATAACACAAACTACACAGCAATCCATAAAATAAGTACGCACTGAACTTTAACCACGTTGAAGGCGCCACTGTGACGTTGGAATTTAATGGGTAATTTAAATAAAAAGTTCCAACGCTCGCCAATAAAAGGGTATATAATACATGAATTATTATTAACTAACGTAACGTTACAATTTCTATTTTTTTGGTTCAGTAGTTGTACGATAGGGCGTGAGTAAGTCTTAGCCTTGTTCAGTGGTGCTGATGATAAACTGCTATGTAGGGTGGTACTGCCCTGGTGGTGAAGCGGCCCTGGTGGTCCAGCGGTGTTGTATGTAGGAATGTAATGCAGCTCACAGCCCGTACAGCGGACCCTATAACAATCGTACCCTATTAGGACACATACAACAAAACTATATGGTCACATGTATGCCACCTAACAGTTCGACCTAGGATTGCAATAAAACAAATTGTGTGTCTGTGACACGGCATACAGAGACCGGAACGGAGAAAAAGAACACTAACACTAAATGAAATAATTAAAAAACTAAATGAACGGTATGCACGGATATTTATACAAATGCTAACGGCCGTGCTATAAGCGCAAGTTTGTGCGAAGCTGGAAGTGCAAATTAATAATTTAAGCTATAGCGCAAATAACAAGATGGAAACCTAAAGCCATTCAAAATCAAAACACAATATTACTTTAAGCCATAATTCACTTGCCGTAATGCGCCGTACTAAGCGGCTGATGCAATCATGTATGAACTAGCCTACGAAAATCATCTACCTACTTACAACTACTTAATTAATTATATTGTTCACACTTACCCAATAAGCGGGGAAGAAAACACACACTGAGTTTAACTGTAGTGCAAATACAATTGTGGTGTTCGATAAATTAATAGGTATGCGAAGTTAAGACGTAGTTTGAAATCGACTGCTCGGTTCCAAGCGAAAACGGCAACAAAAACGCAAGCCGCAGGCGCAGTTAGCTGGCGCGGCGGTGGCGGCGGCGTTGCGTCCGGTGCCGCCAACACAAGCATGAAATAGGGCGACGGTCCAGACGATAGTAGCCGATCGATAATATCGATAAAAGATGAACTTATCATCAATGTTGTGATCGGTGTTAATAAATAATGTTTAGTTAACTAAGTTTAGTTTATAGCCATTTGTTACAGTAGGATTTATTATTAATTTAGTATATACTTTAGTTTAATTTTAAGTAGCTTTAAGTAAAAAATGACGGTTTTATTATGTGTATAGTAATACAACGCTACAGTTACCCCGCTCGCGTATCAAGGATTTTTGCTATCTGCTATAGAAAAAAAATCCGTACTGATAATTACTGATATTTAGTGACATTTACCGTAATGACATTTACTTTTAGCTTTTACTTTTTTAACTAATGATTATTATAGGTGTTTACTAATTTTAAGTCTTTGATATGCCAAACACCGAGATCCTTTCCAGACATATCAGATAGTTCATAGACAAGAGGCGAACGTTTTTTCGTAACACGACATTTTACGAATTTTGGTGCAAGCTTTTTACTAAAGTATTTTTCTTTATCGCTTAGATAATAAGTTCTTTTCCAAACAATGTCGTCAACATGAAATTCGGCTGGTTTACGTCTCAGGTTATAACGAGCTGTATTTTTAGCATGCGCGTGCCAGAGACGTGTCTGGACCTCGTTGAAAATTGCCGTAAGATAACCCACGTTCTCAGCGTATTCGTCACGTGGAAGAAAGACTATCTCATCCCCAAGATCCGATTCTAAGTAGTGAGAACCACAAGTAACAAGCTCCCTGCCATATAATAGGAAGGCGGGCGTATAACCTGTTACCTCGTTTACGGAATTGTTGATGGCAAAAATTGTTTTAGGTAAGTTAACATCCCAAGCTCTTTGGTCATTGTCAATGGTTGCGGAGATGCAAGTAACAATGGTTTTATTATACCTTTCTACGCTATTGATCTGAGGTGTATACCGAGGTGTAAAAAATACATTTGGGATTTTATAGTTTTGAAAAAAACGCTCTAAATTTTTGCTAATAAATTGGCTGCCATTATCCAAAATAATGGATTGAGAAACACCATGTGCAAGGAAAACAGAATCTTCCATGTGACGAATTACTATATCGGCATTGGCTCTCCGAAGTGGGAACGCGAGACAATACTTGGAGAAGCAACACACCACAACTAACAGATATGCATGCTGTTTTCTGCTCGTGGGTAGGGGTCCAATGAAGTCAATTGATATCATTTGGAACGGACGCGAGCATTGTTTTGGTCTACCCATAACTCCCAATGTTGCATGGTTTGGTAATTTATATGCAAGGCAGGTAGGGCAACTGGACACAAACTTGACTACATTCGCGTGCATTCCTGGCCAAAAATAGCGGAGAGCCAAACGGTAATAAGTCTTGTGAATACCCAAGTGACCAGCTGTGGGTCCAGCGTGATTGTCTGAGATCACTTGTTGACGTAGTTCATTTGGTACTACTTCTTTCCAGGAAAACTCTGTTGTAAGAGGGCACTTATTTTTCGAAAGTCTATACAGTGTATTGTTATTTATAGTAAAATTTGGCAAGCTAGAGGGAGAACTTAAACAGGTTTTATACTTTGTTTTGTATCAATCATCATTGGTTGTAAAGTAAGTGTCGGAGCTACTAATCGTGCTTACAGGTAGGGCGCGAGATAGAGCATCTGGTATCACATTGTCTACACCTTTGCGATGTTTGATCACAAAATTAAATGAAGACAATCTGACTCCCCAACGAGCTAGCCTACCAGTTGGGTTACTAATAGATAGAAACCATTTCAGCGCGGAGTGATCGGTGTAGACAACGAAAATGTGGCCGTTGTCAAGGTAGCAACGCCAGTGTTCTAGAGCCGTAAGCACAGCTAATGTCTCTCTCTCAGTGATGCTATAGTTTTTCTCGGCACCTGAGAGGGACTTGCTCATATAGGCAATGGGATGCTCCTGATCGTCAATAGTTTGGCAAAGCATTGCGCCGATCCCGTAATTACTGGCGTCTGTATGGACTTTAAACGGCAGATTGTAATTTAGACAAGAAAGAACGGGGGTGGAAGTTAACAACTTTTTGAGGGTTTCAAAAGCAGTATTAGCCTCGACAGTCCATATAAACTGCGGGGTACCCTTTTTATTCGAAGTTAGTCTATTGAGAGGTCCGGCAATAGTGCTAAAATTACGAACAAATCTCCGGTACCAGGAAGCGGTTCCCAAAAATCGTTTTACCTCTTTTTTAGATGTGGGGGTCGGGTAATGTAAAATGGCCTTTACCTTGTCGGGATCCGTACGTAGCCCTTGGGAGTCTACCATATAACCCAAGTATTTAAGACTCTCTCGGAAAAACTGAGTTTTTTCAAAATTTATTGTGAGCCTCTTGAAGTTTTTTAAGGACACGACGAAGGAGGGTCACGTGACTTTCAAAGCTGTCACTTACGCCAATGATATCATCCAAATAACAGAACACCCTCATCTCGAATTCCGGACCAAACAATTTGTCAACTAAGCGCTGCTGAGTAGCAGGAGCGTTAGTGAGTGCGAATGCCATAGTTTTAAAACAGAATGTGCCGCGATGTGGAATAAAGAAAGCGGTCTTTGTTTTGTCTTCTGGGCAAATAAGAATTTGCGAAAAACTTTTGGAGAGATCGATACTGGTCAAAAATTTTGCGTCTTTCAAATTGTCCAATATCTCCGATATATAAGGTAGATTATATGCATCTTTGACGGTAACGGAATTCAATTTACGGCTGTCTAAACAAAACCTTGGTGTGCCATTCTTTTTATTAACAACCAGCACCGGGGAAGACCAGGCACTTTCACAAGGCTCAATGACATCCAGCTGCAGCATTTCGTCTACCTGTTCGTTAATGATTCTCGTCTTTTCCGGTGACATACGGTAATAGCGTTGGCGTATTGGCATTGCGTCCCCAGTATCTATGCGATGACTAATAAGTGTAGTCCTTCCCAAACCTTTATGTTCAAAAGAGATTTCTTTGAACTCTTGCACCAGCTTATCCGCTATAACTTGTTGTGAACGTTCCAGGTTATGATAAGAGGTAATATGAATACTATTCAAATCAAGTGAAGAGCTTGCTGAAAAAGATTGAGTTATGTTTACAGAGCCAATATACTTGGGACATAACTTAAACTTGCGCCAGAAGTCGATACCCAGTATAAGAGGAGTATCAATAGCTGGAATTACATAACCTTCCATAATATGACTAGAGCCTTCGAACGATACCGGTAATTCAATATAACCAATGCTGTCCAGATTTTCACCACCGGCTGCAACAATATGAAGTTTGTTGTCAGTACGTAAAACAAGACCCATGTTTAACAGCTTTTCATAAAGTTTGCTACCTATAACTGATATAGCGGCTCCCGAATCTAGTAGTCCACAAATATCAAGATTATCAACCTGTAATGGTTACATATGTACGTTTGTCATTAATAGGTTTAGCTTGCAGAATTGAAATTACTTTATACATACTAAAGAAATTCTTAACAAATGACAGCCAGTCTTGCCACTCCGCTTAAGATGTGTAATTGCAATTCTGCGCTAATCGTTTTTTTGTTCCTCGGAGCTGGACGGTTTTTGACAGTCTGGGCAGTCATAAAATCGAACTCCAGGACGACCACAACGGAAACAGACGATAGTGCGTTCGGCAGTGCAACTTCTTAGTCCATGGGTGTCTACCCGGCAGCGAGGACAAAACTTTGGTCTAGTTGCAAGAGCATGAACCGGTTTTGGAATATACCCCGTGTTCCACTGTGATTTACCCTTATCAACACTGGAATAGTTATTAGGTTTCGAGTAATTTTGGTTTTGTACATAATTTTTATTATAATTAGGGTAAGTTTGTTTTTGCAAATGACCCTGATCACCGTTAATTATTTTAAAAGGTTTGTTTACGGTTTGAGGATGAGAATAGGCAAACGCTGGAGCAAGCGTATCCGCTGTTACCTTAGGGGGCTCCCGAAACTGTGACAAGCGTACTTGAACATTTTCAAAGTTCTTGCAGAGAGAATGAAGAGTATCTATGTCTTTTATGTCTGGGCATGATGCTAGTACATTGGCGTAGCAAGGACGGACATTGTGGAGGATGATCTCGAGCTTATCCTTCTCCGAAAGCTTCTCATCAAGTTGGGCAAACATTCCTGACATGACCGAAAGGTAAATCGTAATATTTTCGCGATCGCCTTGTGTGCGTGCCCTGATCTCGTCCTTAAAGCGGTAATCATAGTCAGAGTTGCTGAAATCTAATTTAAGTAGTTCGCAAACATTTTCCCAAGAGGTTACTTTATCACGAATGTTTCGGAACCAATGCAATGCATCATCCGTAAATATTTCAGTTGCATATGATAAAACTTTATTAGAGGAAATGCCTCTAGCTTTTATAAAGTCGTTTACACTTAGGATAAAAGCGCGCACGCAAGTTTTGCCGTTGAACTTAAGCTTCGAAAAGTCGGAGAGGCCACGATCGCAACTAACCATTATGACTTGTTGAGTTGTACTTTCGAAGGGATCGGTCGACGCGAGCGATGGTTCCTTAACTAATTGAGAAATTGAGGACCTTACTGATTCAAAGCGCTTGGCACAGTTGTTCCATTGTTCTAATACGTCCGGTTGAACTGAACAATCTACTCTATTTAATCTGTGATAAATATGACACATTCGGTTATTAGATCTTTCCAACAAGTTTTTATCAAAGCTTACGTTTAACTGTTTAATGTTTTTATGAACTTTATCCAAACTTTCATTTATACCACGGATGTCCTCAATTGGTTCGAAGGGTGACGCTAGAATGTCTTCTGAAGGAAACAATTGAACTAATTTTACGATTTGTTTACGAAGATCTTGAACTGTATCGGCTGGGCCCTCGCCTCGTATTTCAACTTCGTAGCGAGTTCGAATTTTTATAGAGACAAAAATTTTATAATATAAGACATTATAACGACGTAATAACAGACGTAAAATAAAAAATAAAAAAATTGGGTAAATGTGAATAAGGCCAATAAATACTAATTAAAATAACTCCGTTCCGTTACACAATCAACTACAAGCAGAATTGTTTTTAGAAGCACCAGAATAAAACTACAGCAAAAAGTATAAAAATAAAAAAAACATCGAAGTTAATTATTAAGCAACACTGAAAACATAGTAACTAGTGTCTAAGTGTGTAAAATTTACAATCCAGAGCTAGAACATTTAAACATAAATAATTATCGACTATCGATAAAAAATTTCCCCACACTAGACCCTAGTTACGAAGCACAAACAGAATAGGCAACTACGAAAAACAAAGCTTAACAAAAATGCACTCATAACACAAACTACACAGCAATCCATAAAATAAGTACGCACTGAACTTTAACCACGTTGAAGGCGCCACTGTGACGTTGGAATTTAATGGGTAATTTAAATAAAAAGTTCCAACGCTCGCCAATAAAAGGGTATATAATACATGAATTATTATTAACTAACGTAACGTTACAATTTCTATTTTTTTGGTTCAGTAGTTGTACGATAGGGCGTGAGTAAGTCTTAGCCTTGTTCAGTGGTGCTGATGATAAACTGCTATGTAGGGTGGTACTGCCCTGGTGGTGAAGCGGCCCTGGTGGTCCAGCGGTGTTGTATGTAGGAATGTAATGCAGCTCACAGCCCGTACAGCGGACCCTATAACAATCGTACCCTATTAGGACACATACAACAAAACTATATGGTCACATGTATGCCACCTAACAGTTCGACCTAGGATTGCAATAAAACAAATTGTGTGTCTGTGACACGGCATACAGAGACCGGAACGGAGAAAAAGAACACTAACACTAAATGAAATAATTAAAAAACTAAATGAACGGTATGCACGGATATTTATACAAATGCTAACGGCCGTGCTATAAGCGCAAGTTTGTGCGAAGCTGGAAGTGCAAATTAATAATTTAAGCTATAGCGCAAATAACAAGATGGAAACCTAAAGCCATTCAAAATCAAAACACAATATTACTTTAAGCCATAATTCACTTGCCGTAATGCGCCGTACTAAGCGGCTGATGCAATCATGTATGAACTAGCCTACGAAAATCATCTACCTACTTACAACTACTTAATTAATTATATTGTTCACACTTACCCAATAAGCGGGGAAGAAAACACACACTGAGTTTAACTGTAGTGCAAATACAATTGTGGTGTTCGATAAATTAATAGGTATGCGAAGTTAAGACGTAGTTTGAAATCGACTGCTCGGTTCCAAGCGAAAACGGCAACAAAAACGCAAGCCGCAGGCGCAGTTAGCTGGCGCGGCGGTGGCGGCGGCGTTGCGTCCGGTGCCGCCAACACAAGCATGAAATAGGGCGACGGTCCAGTCGATAGTAGCCGATCGATAATATCGATAAAAGATGAACTTATCATCAATGTTGTGATCGGTGTTAATAAATAATGTTTAGTTGACTAAGTTTAGTTTATAGCCATTTGTTACAGTAGGATTTATTATTAATTTAGTATATACTTTAGTTTAATTTTAAGTAGCTTTAAGTAAAAAATGACGGTTTTATTATGTGTATAGTAATACAACGCTACAAGGCGCTGCTGGTATGCTTAGACTCGCAGCACCATACACACACATACACTCCTTTATCCCACAAATTTTATTTCTGACAAAATAAGTAAGGACTTGGGACCAGACACAATTAAAAATCAATTGTTTCGCGACCGCCGGCGGTCTTATGATCATTGACCTATTAATTTACATTTTGTATGCGCCCGCGTATTAACACAGGTTAATATTTTTGTTGGTACAGACTACCTGAGTTGTAGTACCTATATAAAATGACGTATTGCGTGTTGTTGCTAAAAAAGTTCTGCTAAAAAAGTATGTACCCATGTGTAATGAAGTGTTCAAATTTAAACACGTAAACTGTAAAGACGTACTTAAATCCTTTAACCCGTGGAGCGCTCGACGCCTAGGAAAAAAAAAGCGCCTCAAGCGCTCGGCTATATGACAAATGTTTTTTTTTTTTTGGTTTATCTTCAGAAATAACCTAATTACGTAATTCTTGTATAATGTATCCATAAGTGTTATGTATCAATGTAATCTGCATGAAATTTCCTATCGAAATATCATAAGCTTAGTAAAAAAATAAACTTACATGAGGGTCTGAGGTGATGATTGAATTATGATGAATGTTATCATCGCAGCGTACCTACACTTTCACACCTCAATACACATATTTCCCATACACTTTCACTCAAAACAACACTAACACCACAAAGTTCACTTATTCAAGTATTCACATTTAAAATTTCAGGCTTTGAAGTCACATATTAACTTAGTTATTCACAATAATATGCACCGCATAGGCAAATACCTAACAGCGGCCATCACCGAACTGAGTCCGCGAAATCTCGTTTTTTCGTTGTTTTCTTTGTTATTAGTTACATTAGTTATTTGGTAATGAAATGTTATTTTATCAATAACTGTTTATGTAATCGACAAACTTACAAACTATTATTTATATTTCTTACTGAGGAAAAAACCTACTCGCCATACACGCTTACGAAAAAATCACACTTCAAAAGTTCATGACTTTTTTTTACAAAGATAAACACTGATTCCATAATAACCATTATTTTACCACAATCTACACTCTTTTCCAAGTAATTAAACATATACTTTATATAAGATTACTCGCCGTTTTTGTCGAGAATTCATTTTTACCTACCTACTACAAAGTGAGTGACGCAACAACTGACAAAAAAAACGTTCGACTTTTTTATATAATTTTTCTGACTTCCGTTCCAAATTGTAGTCAAATGGTTCCTAAATAAAAGTTACTCCATACAAACCAAATAATAATTCAAGCTAAACGGAAACACCGCTAGTACCAATCGAAAAGCTAAAATTTGAACGCCAGTGGCGCGCTGTAAATCTGTTCTACCTTAAGAACACTTTGCGCACGTGCAAGAAAAAATACATGTATCAAACCTGAGTACATTTGACGCTCGAAGGGTTAAATCTTTAAAAATAAAAAACACTTGTGATTTGTGGGATATTTCAACAAAAATTATTAATAATATTATCGAGTCCATTGCGCCTTTTCTTGTAGTCATATTCAATAGCTGTGTTGACGAAGGAGTTTTCCCAGATCTCATGAAGCATAGCAAAGTTCTGCCACTTTTCAAATCGGGTTGTAAAGATGACCCGAGCAATTTCAGGCCTATTTCGATTTTACCTACTCTTAGTAAAGTTTTTGAAAAACTTATTTTAGATCAACTCGGCTCCCACTTCGCTATAAACCACCTTTTTCACAGTGAACAGTATGGTTTTACCAAGGGAAGGTCTACTACTGATGCTGGTGTAGCTCTGCTAAAACACATATTTGAGGCTTGGGAGGGATCGCAGAATGCTTTTGGAGTGTTTTGTGATCTCTCCAAGGCTTTTGATTGCGTTGAATACAACACCCTTTTAATAAAGCTAAAACACTATGGAGTGCACTCTGATGCCTTGAAATTGATTCAATCATATCTTAGCGGCAGAATCCAAAAAGTTAGCGTGAACGGATCCATATCATCCGGATCTTCTGTGCTAATGGGGGTCCCACAAGGGTCAATACTAGGTCCATTTTTATTCTTAATCTATATTAATGATTTACCATTTTATGCGGAAAACTTTTGCAATATTGTTTTGTTTGCTGACGATACATCTTTGATATTTAAGACTGATCGAAATAAAAATAGTTTTGATGACATCAACAGTGCCCTAACAGATGTGTTGAATTGGTTTACTACTAATAATCTTCAATTAAACGCGAAGAAAACCAAATGTATAAATTTTACTCTACCTAACGTAAAGAATATTATAGGAAATAAAACTAAACTGAATGGTGAACTGTTGGACCTTGTTGATTCAACAGTTTTCTTAGGTATTACCTTAGATTCAAAAATACAGTGGTACCCTCATATTAGCACCCTTGCGGGGAGACTTAGTTCAGCTGCTTATGCTGTTAGGAAAATTAGGCATTTTACAGACGTGGAAACTGCTCGATTAGTCTATTTTAGTTACTTTCACAGTGTTATGTCCTATGGTATACTACTTTGGGGTAAAGCAGCAGATATAGAAACCATTTTCATTTTACAGAAAAGAGCAATAAGGTCCATATATAACCTAGGATCACGTGACTCCCTTAAGGAGCTGTTTAAAGAAATAAATATTCTTACAGTTGCATCACAATTTATTTATAACTGTATTGTTTACGTGCGTCAAAACATTACTCATTTCAAAAAAAAATTGCGATATACACAAACTAAATACTAGAAATAAGTATAAACTTGTAATTCCTAAATTTCGACTTCAGAAAGTTTATGGATCATTTATGGGACAAAGTGTCATAATTTACAATAAAATCCCGAACGATGTTATAATTTTGCCCTTTGACAAATTTAAGACACATGTTAAGGACATACTTTTAGAAAAGGGCTATTACACTGTAAGCGATTACATCAATGACAAAAATGCATGGAATTAACATTCCTCTAGTTTCGCATACATTGTTCTAATGCGTTCATAGTGCCCGAGTAAAACTTGTAGATTCACTTTTGTTTTTATCTTTTATTTTATATAATTGTTTTATGACTATTGATTGTATAATTTGGTAACGACATATTGTTTTGTAAATGTCGTTACCTCTATATTATTATAAAGCTGTGGAGTTTGTTGTGCCCATTCTTCTCCACAGCTAAAAGACTTCCTGAATTGGGTTCCTGTGCCTATCCATCCATCCATATAAAAAAAAAAAAATTGACGATTCAAAACGCTTAATCTAAGCTTACTGAATAAAGTTATTTTGATTTTGATTTTGATTTTGTTGTATCATTTTATGCAGGATTGCCGAAAAAAAATTTTTCGCTCATGTTTGGCTTTATTGTGCAATAACTTTTTCCACAGTGATTTGGGACATCTCACCAAACAAAAGTTAAAGTACATAAAAAAACCTTTCCATTGATATATAGCATGTTGTTATTGGTTCCTAGGCAAAAGTGCCCGTTCTCCTTTGTTTAATTTGTCACAGGTATGCTCAACATGCGCTTTCCAAACACAGTATTCATCCATAATTATACCTAAGAATTTATTAGTATTCACTTGTTTAATTGTATTTTGGCTAATTATTTTAATAAATTGATATTACTGTTATTATAATTAACACTAAATGTGTGTATATTGTTACTGTCTGCCAATTAATCTGGTTTTTATGAATATAAATTGATCAAAATCATTACTCTCTTTTCTTAATCTCCCACATCAGAAGTGGGGTGAACCAAGTAATAACGCTCACAAATTCACTACTGAATAAATTGCAAGGTTAATTCGGTAGGGTGACATAATCATTTTAATAGATTGACGATGCACATACATAATCATTTACACGCATAGCACGTGGTCGAGGCTACCCTTCGATGGTGCACTTACAAATCATTTACACACATTTCACGTGGTCGAGGCTACCCTTCGATGGTGCACATACAAATCATTTACACGCATTGCACGTGGTCGAGCCTACCCTTCGATGGTGCACATACAAATCATTTACACGCATTGCACGTGGTCGAGGCTACTCTTCGATCGTGCGCACTTATTATTATGCAAATCTGACAAGGATACTCTGACATTACACATTTGATAGTAAGTGAAAAAAGGATCATTGTTGCTAGCACTGAGCAAATAAATATGTTGCTAGAAAGTTGCTAGCTGACAGTTCTGTGTACTTTATATCTTATGTAAGCAACGTTACATTTTGCATGATAATCCATGCTATTGATTTGCCACTAACATTATTTTTTGTTATCCCTGAGTTCTAGAAACACGATATTGCGTCATGAGCATCAGCCTGGAGATTCAGAACGTGTCTGATCGGCTGGATCCTGGTACTTCAGGCGGAGGGTCTACCTACTTCAGCTGTTATTGCTAAAGCTACCCAACGCAGACCAGAAACGTTGGCAAGTGAGGAACGGGCAGGTTCTGATGGATTGTGTCATAATACTGGTGCCTGTGTTCCACAACTTTATGAAGACAATGACGCAAGATATGATGACGTTTTTTCAAACAGCTGCAAATGTTTTCCTTTATCATTTTTTTTACCTCCATTTGACACCGATGGTCGTACTGATACCTACAGCCGCGCTAAATAAGTGGCAAACGCTCCATGTCTATTCATTCATTAGCTTTTGCCGATAGCAAAATTAGTAAACAAGTTTAGTCGATCGCTTTCATAGATATATGATTGAATGAAGCTAATAACGAAGTACTCTTAAATTGCTAAGTCTTTAAATTAACAATTTCATATTCGCTAGATAAAGTATCGATGACACGAGTCAAATCCCATACATGCCTTCAGATCTTTTGTCCCCATTTTTGAACACTAGATATAATATGATGGTCAACTTAATGGAAAAATATAACTTGTAACTGTGACGAGCTTAATACTCATCTTATTCACATTTGCAGATGAGACCAGGCATTACAACGATTTGGTTTTTTTTGTGGAATATACAAGCGATTAAATGTCTAGCCTAGCAGCCTAGTATACAACCTGCAAATGCGAACTTGCCGAAAGGAAACGGTTGGTATCAGGGTGACCGAGTCTCATTTAGTAAAAGGTATGTCAGATTTTCTATTAAATCCGATTTGTTACGGCTGATACCTAAAACATTACTTACCTCAGTTAAACAAAGCTTAACTTTTATAAACGCCAAATTCCAGTGCTGTGTGCTTATCACTGTGTTCCCAATAACATTTAAAAATCTCACCAACATGACTAAGATTGAAACGCTGTCTACATTGTATTAAGTTAGGACATTCACAGTAACATAGTACTAATGAAAGTTATAATTTGTTACTTCAAGTTATTAAGCAACTCGTACCTGTACTGTAGGTACAGCCTGCAATATTAAACGAATTTAAAATTCTCTTGTTACCTCCGTAGTATTGACTAAAGTGCCATATGTAAATTCCACATAATTTAAAGACACTTTCTAGTATGAGTAGGTAGGTTATTCAATCTTTCATTAGTTATTTTGAATTTTGCATTAAAAGTAAATCTTTTATGTCACAGTCTGAACGTATAGATATGATGCGTTCAGTTTGATATAATAATGGATAATTATTATTTGTAATACCACCAGCTATCTTTAGACTTCACATATCAGCCCAATGACATGCAACGTTAAAAGTTGCCTCCTTTTGAATTTGTCTAGCCTTAACGGCAAGACAGAAAATTGGCATAACATTCGAATTAATCGAATATTACTTGAGGATTTATATTCGAATAACAAATCAGTGATATTTGAATGATTTTATTTTGACAAATTTTCCTTTCTTTTCACTTTCGAATATAAATACAATGTCTTTATTATTAAATTTTTTGCATTTACAATGCTATATAGATAAATGTTTAGAGCAGTGGACCGGCAATCCAAAGGTTCGAGTCCCGTTTGAGCTTTCCTGAGACTGGTTGTTTTTTTTTCTAGTAAACATTATATCATATAAATACAATGATTGGTTAAAATATTGATTTTGAAATTTAAATCATTAAGTAGTCAGAAGTTAAGTATGACGACATCCGTGGTCGAGTGGTAAACACGCTAGTTCTGGCGTCGCCACCTTTGAGGTCCCTGGTCCAACAACTGGTTGGTCCATTAGGGAATAACAGTCTTTCTATATTGATTTTTGATCTGGGTGTTTCTGTGTACACATATGTTTATCTGTTATCTAGTTTAACCATCAAAAACAGGTTTCAGAAAAGAAACTTTACTTGAGCTAGACTAGATAATAGTGTGAAATTTTATCGTCTCCCGTATAAAGCTAAAGAGGTTCCGATGATATGATTTGGAATACTTTGGCAGGGGGAAGTAAATGTTCTTAAAATAGTACGCCTTTATTGAAAGATATGCTTATTTCATGGCTGTATTATGACAATAAAGAACTGTTAAAGGTTTAACAGACTTTATACTTATTATTGTGTGTTCAGAAAATTGATTCCAAACTACCCGCTTCAATACGAACTCGCATGTCGCAAAGACTGACCAATCTGTTTATACCAGCGCGCCTAGTTGTTGCACAGCTGCACCTGGCATCCCTGGGTCGCGCATTAATGGCACATGATGACATGAGTAATTTCTTTATTCATGTGTTGATGGGTCCAATAAGTTAATATTCGCATAGACTGTGAAAAGATCTTAAATCAGTTACTAACGATTGAATGTTGTCTGGTTTACGACAACTAACAGGATAGTAATCCTTTGTTGTCGTTTGTGCTAAATAGCGAACTGAAATCAACTTCTTCTAATTTGCTGTTAACCGGTCAAATGTATGCCAAGTCTTACGCAAATACGATTATTATTCGTTACCTTATTGAATTCGGTCATCTGCGTACTAGATGCACAATCGCATATAAAATGCGTTCGAAAAGGTGTTTCCAATTATTCTACACAATTTCGTTTTCGATTAATCACAACTAGTTTTGATACTCAGACCTATCATCACAACAATAGGTACCGGATTTAGACGAAGATATTTTAAATTTTTTAAAATAATAACTGCATGATAGCAATCCAATGCTCCCTCTTGATCGGAGAGTTAGTTCGAGGCGACACTTTGAGAGCGCTGATTGTGTGTCTGGTGTTTAGATGACCGAAGCTTATTGATAATGAGCCTCTAAATAATTTATTTGCAGTCGATTGTTGTGAGACGCTTAAATTAACTATAATTTCTTTAAATAAAAACCTAATTATTTTGCTAAAGGAATTGGTTTTGCGTCTCGGTCGATTTAGGGGTACTTTAATTTGGATATTACAATGCCGCGAAACCCAATCAACATATACATTATGCATAGCTTTACGTTGACTATGCTATAGATTATGGATCTGTCAAAGTCACACTGTTGTGACAGCTATACTGTGACGATACAGTAAAATGCTGGGACATAATGTTCCCATTATCATCTAAGGCATTTTCCTCTGAAAGAGGTACTGAGCTGTCTGATATCTTAAGATATCTTATGAAGTCATATTCTTTATTTTCATTACAAAAGCAAGAATAAATTATGATATTTTTGTGTTTTTATTTCTTTATGTACTGTGAACTCCTGGCCAGATGTTTTGCTGTACATTGAGTAATAAGGACTTTTAGTTTGCCGCGCCAAATTATGGCTTTTTACCGAGGCTAGAGATCAATTTTATTTGGCCGCGCCACATGATGGCTTATTTTTACCGAGGCTACTATGTGATCATTTTTATTTTGCCGCGCCATGTTATGGCTTTTTACCGAGGCTTCTTATGCGATCACTTTTATTTTGCCGCGCCACATTATGGCTTTTTACCGAGCCTACTATGTGATCATTTATTTTTGGCTGCGCCACTCGATGGCTTTATACAGAGGCCTTGTCACTTTTGTGACTCATGATTTAGTCGCGCCACTCGATGGCTTTCTGCCGAGGCTATTTATGTGATCATTGATATAAATTGTTAATAAAACTAATATTTATTTTAATAATACGACAAACACATTTGCGCGCGCGCAGACACAAACACACATGTTTAAATAATTATTATAGCTACCGATAGTTTGGGTCCCGATTCGCAATATTTTATTATTTGCGTTAATCGAGGCGTTGAAAAAAAATGTGTTTACCTCAGGTCTTAAAAATGTGTTTACCTCAAGCCTTATCTTACCTAAATCTTTAAATATTGTAAACTGTAAACACATAACTGTGGGTACTTTGGAATAGATAGAAGCTTTAAAAGTTGCTCTGCAAAGTTTTATTTATTTAAATATAATAGAGTTGCTTACAGTCCTATATTTTAGTCAAATGTATTAGTTAATATACCAGTGAGTGTTGGCAATAACATTTTTCACTCCACTTCCACTGCAACAACAATCTCACACCACTTCACCTATTCTCATCTTCTCGGCACATCAACTTCAGTCCTAGAGTGCTTGCTTGCTGAACATGGACACTGTCAACGTCAACGAGACAATTCAAGACCTTACTACATTGTTTCACACCCGCATGGAGGAGTTTGAGAAGGCACTGCATCAGCACACGGTATCTTCAGTTCCTGGGGCGCAACTACAGACCGTCAAAGCTTTATCTGCAGACTACCAGCAGTTTAAAACGTTTGTGGTGAAGGCGGTGAACACGTTGAAGATGCAGCTTGATCTTCTCAACAACAGTATGGATCGTCTGGAAACACACTCTCGGCGTAAGGTATTGCTGCTCCATGGTTTGAAAAAGCTACGAATCTTTTAACCTCATCGGCATTTTTAGGTACTGGATAATTTTCTAAAACTTTTATTTTTTCGGGGTCCGGCTTGACACCATCGGCACTCACGACATGGCCTAAATATAAAATTTCTTTTTTAAGAAAGTCACATTTTTTGGGGTTAAGTTTTAAGTTAACTTTTCTCAATCTTGTGAAAACATCAATCAGGTTTTTATTGTGTAAAAACAAATTTCGCCCGAAAATTATTAAATCATCTAAATAAAGAAAACATTTTTCGTAATTTAATCCTGATAAGGCCACTGTCATTGCTCTAGAAAAAGCGCTAGGACTTGTCTTTAGTCCCATTGGCATTCTTTTCATTTGATATTGCTTGTCAAAAGTAAAAGCGGTACATTTTCGACTTTCCGGTTCAAGGTCAAATTGATAAAAAGAATTTTGTAAATCTAGATGGCTGAAGTAAATAGCACCTGAAAGCGAATCTAAAATATCCACAATGTTTGGTAAGGGGAATCTATCATCAGAAATATTTTCATTTAGTTTCCGATAATCGATGACAAGTCGATATTTTTTTTCTATTCCATCCGTCTTTTTGGGAACAAGTAATAAAGGACTTGACCACTCGCTTCTACTTTCTTCAATAATATCATCGTCTAACATTTTTTGAAGTTGTTTCTTAATTTCGCCAGTTTGAGATTTAGGTAATCGATATTGCTTTTTATACACAGGCATCGCATTAGGTTTCAAATGAATAGATTGTTTATAGATGTTACAGGTAGTTAACTTGTCTCCGTCAAGATGAAAAATGTCTGAAAATTTTGCACAAATGCTCTCTATTTCCGATCGTTCGTCGTCTTGCAACCCATTCAAGTCTAGTTCAGAAAACAATTTTTTCACTCTTTCTCCATTCATATAAGGTTTGTCAAAGCTAAGGATTTTATAATTATTTAATGAATCTATTTGTTGACTAAAGAAACTCAACGGTACTTCCACATCTCTTGTATTTAATATTTGTATTGGAATTAAGTTATTTATTGGTTTCGCAATGGAACCTGCTAGGAAAACACCTTCACATAACTCGGTCGGAAAAATCACACATTCATCTTTCATGCATGTACGCACAAAATGAATAGATTCGCACCTAGGGGGAACCCTAATGTACTTATTGCTATCGCTACCCGGTTGTAAATTTAAAATTATTTCAGAACAACTATTGCGTAATGTTAAAGTATTAAATTCTAAATTTAACTTTCCATTATACTTTTTTAAAAAGTCTAAGCCTAAAATTCCGTCGCTAGTACAACATAAATCTTTAAAGACATGAAACTTGTGTATGAATTCCTTTCCATTTAAAGTTAAAGTTAAACAAACAAAACCTTCCGAGTAAAGCTCTCCACACACTCCGTTTATTTTAATCGAACCTAATTGGAATGGAATGTTATGCTGTATCAATTTCTCATACCTAATCGCACTAAGCGAAGCACCCGTGTCCACTAACCAATTGCATGACTGATTATCTATATTTAACTGCACTGAATTATAACTTCTATAATGACAAATGTTATTACTATGGGTTTCGTATTTGTGATAAAGACCGAAAAAACTGAGACTCAGTATTGGAATTTTGTTGCTCGTTTTGATCGTGAACGCTAGTACTAGTAGAGGGTGTCGAATTATCATTAGATGTCATATAATTCACGCGATAATTTCGGTGAAAGTTATTAGTACGGTTGTTCTGGAACCTACCTCTATTATTCGCGCCTCTAAAAGATGTAGTCGAATTATAGCGCGTATAGTTAGGCATGGACCCGCGCGTGTGGCTATTAAATCCGCGATTTGACGAACTTTGCCCACGACGATCCACTTGAAATCGATTATTATTAAAACCTCGACCTCGACCTCGTTGTTGATTTGAAAAATAACGACTATTACCTTTTGTAAAACTCAGAACAGTTTCGTTCGGTGTCGTCGACATTTCCTCGTCCTTTGCTCCTCTTATGGCCTCTCTCAAGCTGGAATAGTTTCTAGCTGATATTATGGTACTAACATGACCATTTCGCAATCCGTTGGAAAAAGTTTTTATTGCTAATTTCTCGTTTAATGGTTTTAAAATTTCAAATTTATTTGAATCGCCATCTGATTGCGAAATCGTCAATTCGACAAATAAATTTTCAATTTCCTTACCAAAGGCTTCGATAGATCTCTGGTTCTGTGTAGCGCGAAGCATCTGCTGTTGAATAGCTGTAAAGGATTTTTTGACAAGCAAATGCTTTTTCATATCCTCAACAAGACTTTTTACGGTATCGTAAGTTAGAGATAGCCTTAATTTTGCACCTTCCGATAGTCTGGTTTTCAGTATAAATGAAATAAGAATTTTCTTAGAATTTTCCTCTAACATTGATTCATACATTTCAATTGCAGATATCAGCTGTTTTGTAACATCCTCTTTATCATTCATTGTAGGTAATAATGACACAGCTGTTTTAAAATCGAACTTCTCCATTTTTGCAAAATTTTCACCTTCGCTGTCGCTTAAGGAACTATAATTTTCGGACTCGAAAGAAACTTCCGGACAATCCCTATTTACACATAAACATTTAATATTTTCGAATAAAGATTTAATATTCTCACACAAAGTAGAAATTAAAATTAATTCATCAGGCTTATACTTCTTTATATTTAAATTAATTGCATCTAAATCACTTTGAAAATTTTTAATTATATTATTAGCTTCACTTAATTTCTTAGAAGGAATAGACGATTTTTGACGTCTTAGAGGTCCAATTTTAATTAAATACTTTCTAATTTTCTCCAAATCATCAAAATAACTTTGTAATCGAATTGCCATAGATATTTAAAATAAACAATTATTCCATTAGACCTATTACTTAATGGCTAGTTCGTAATGCTAAACAATAAATGCGATTACATGATAGTAAAAATTTAACTTTAATTTGACATAGGAATAAACATAATTTTCGAAAGACAGTGAGTAAAAGGTAAAAAATACGCTACGATACGATACGATTATTGCAATGGGGACATCCTGCGTAGCTCCATAAGACAGCAGGGGTCGTCTTCACACGACGTCCTCGCGCGCTGCAGGGCGTGGTGGCTCGCGGCGTCGGAACCAGCTCGCAGACCGCTGCAACTGATGCTCCGTAATCTTTCGTCTAATCCATTTACCATGGCACCTTCTGTATACTTGGTATACAGCATATATTCCGCCGATCAACAGGATAATACAAATGATCTGAAGAGTATGCGACGATGTATGTGCGTGACTATACAACTGCTCCAACGAAACTTCATTTGCACCCGCGTTTTGGGCGATAATCACTTCTTGATTTTCTTTAGATTGTTGCTTGCCCATCTTGGAAATTTAACTTTTTACAGTTCACAGGTGTTAATACGAACAAATCTCGTAACAAAGTCATGATTGTTTTCGCCACAAGTCCGCGATAGTTTACACTAACGGCACCTTATACGGAATCGCGCAGCCCAGTCTCCGGTGGCAGGGTCGCCATGTAGAGATGTGGGTTCGTCGGGAATAAAGACAAGCGACTAGTTTGACGTACTCATTTATTCTGCTCTTCATATCGTAAATACATTGGTTATATAAGCATGCAATATTATGTATTGGGATACTACAGTCATAATAGTAATCATTTTTACTTCTTGTTTTGTATTCGTATTATTGTAATGTACCGTGTCGTGTCAGACTGTCACTGTCAGTGTCTGATAAATGTCAATGTCATTCATTAGTCAATGTCAATATAGTGCGTCGTTCAGAAACTGTTTGAAACAACACATAAAGCTCATAAAGCCTAGTTCGCACCTATTCTGGTAGTTTGGTTGGATGGTGGTTCACTGCTTCGCTGCTATTTTGGTTAATTTAAAGTTTTATTTACGCAGTGCAGTGGGGCAGTGTGTATCGCTGCCTGGCTAGATTGCTGGCGTGGATGTGAACCTTAATCTTTGTCGACGTTCTGTTACTTTATTGTTTTTGTGTAGTGCGTTTATGTCTGTGGTTTGTGCTTGAATATTATATTGATTGCGTTTTGTTTGATGTTTCGCCAACCCTCGCTGGGGTTAGTTATTTATTGTTATTTTTGTTTAAGTTTTTATATATATTTTTTATATTATTTATTTTGTAGTTTAGTTATATTTTATGTCTATTTGTTCTGATTATTTTACTGATGGCTCATTCGATGAATTTGAGAGTGCTTGCAGCGATATTTCTACATCATCTGATAATGATGATCTTTCTTTGGATGTCAAGCTACGATCAATATTTCACAATAAATCCAACTACCTTAACCTAGTGTATATCAACGCGCAGAGTGTCCCTGCACACATTGCTGACCTAAATGTAACATTTAACAGCGGGCTAGTCGATGGAATTTTGATTTCCGAATCCTGGCTCAAACCGTCTCTTCCGTCCCCTCTTTTCACGCTAAATGGGTATAAGCTATTCCGAAACGACAGAGTGGGTGCTGGTGGTGGTGGTGTATGTATCTACATTAAAGACCACATACCATGCTCTGTTGTCAGTCAGTCACCAAGTACTTACAATGGATCATTGGAGTACTTATTTTTAAAGCTTACTTTACACCATACTAGTATTCTAGTAGGGGCTGCTTATAGCCCTAGCATTAATGTTAACTATTTTGACTCTTTTGAAACCACTCTTGAATCCCTTAGCTCTTCTTACGAACATGTAATATTGATGGGTGATCTCAATACTTGTTTATTGAAGGATAACTCTCGCTCGTCCCGTCTTAATTCCATTGTAACTTCTGTCAATTTTGTGTTGCTTCCACTCACTGCCACCCATCATTCTCCTAATTGTCAGCCATCTCTCTTAGACGTACAGATAGTTTCAAAACCAGATTCTGTCCTTTTACATGGACAAACTACAGCTCCATTCTCCTACCACGACCTCCTCTATCTATCTTATCGTGTACGTGCCCCCAAATCCAAAACCAAAGTAATTTTCCGACGTAATTTTGGTGGTGTATGTGTGGATCGCTTGAGGGAAAGCTTTTCTGGGGTGGACTGGTCTGGCCTGTTTGTGGCCGACTCTGTAGATGAGAAGGTTGCAATACTAAATAAAAATTTAACACAACTTTTTGATTTGCATGCTCCTCTCAGACCAGTGCGCGTAAGGCATCTACCTGCGCCTTGGCTGACTCCTGCGATAAAGAGAACTATGCAGCGTAGGGATAAGGCTAAATCAATATTAAAGAGATTTCCAAGTAATGTCAACCTGCTCACATACAAAAGGCTGCGCAATCTCTGCAATCGACTATGCCGGGATGATAAGAGGCGCTACGTCCACTCTGCTATAGATGTGTTACGGCGAAAGGCGTTCGCCGTAACAGCGACGGAATATGGGTTAGGCAGGAGATAAGGGAATTTCTGGGGCTTACCTGGTTCGGGCTGGAGCTGGTTGGAGCTGAAGGCAGGCGCGGGGGCGCGGGCTTGAAGGCAGCAGCACACAACACAGTTCACTCAGGGGCGTAGTCGTAGGCGTTTTAGGGAGAGGTGAGCTGGTGGTCCTAGCTCTAGGTCACTGCACACAGATGACGGTGATCACGGGCTGAGTTCTAGGTCGCGCGCGCGCGTGGATTCTCTCTAAAAGGTCGAAGCACACTGCCGTTGCGCGGCGCCGGCGAACACTTCGTCGAGTATAATTGTCAACTCGCTGTGATTGGCCGATCATTCGTTGCCCAGTCGTTGCACCAATATGCACCTTAATTGACCGGCGCAGAGACGGTTATCCGTCGCGCTGTGGCGCGAACATCTTCCCGGGCCCCAGAGGGTAGGAGGGGGGGGGGGGAAGGAATGGAAGTTAAAGGGGAACTACAGCCCCGATTCGTGCTGTGTTGAGTTAATGTCGAGTGGGTGTGTATATGATGAGCTGGGAGGAATGCACGTGTGTGACTGTATGAGTACAATTGTATGAGGGCTGAAAGCCTGTGTCACGAAGCACAGGGGGCGCGGGGGCGCGAAGCGCTGAAGGCGCATAGGCGCACGGGGCGCGTAAGCGCAGAGGCGTGGGGGCGCGGGGGCGCAGAGGGCGCCGGGGGCGCGTAAGCGCAAAGAGCCGCGTCAACGCAAAGGCGTGGGGGCGCGGGGGCGCAGAAGCGCAGGGGACGCATAAGCGCGGGGGCCGCAGTCAACGCAAAGGCGTGGGGGCGCGGGGGCCGCAGTCAACGCAAAGGCGTGGGGGCGCGGGGGCCGCAGTCAACGCAAAGGCGTGGGGGCGCGGGGGCGCAGAAGCGCGGGGGCGCAAAAGCGCGTCTGATGTCATGCACCGTGTAGGTGCGGGCTGACTACATGTGTTTGTGTGCTGCAGGCTGATGTGTGGGTGCACGTGTGTAGAAGTACTATGCTCTTGTGGTGAGCACTCACGAGATTGAGTCGATTGCCAAGGCAAGAATTAAAGGCAGAAAAAACATAAAATTAACACGAGCGAAAAAATAAAGCACGCTATTTGGCACGCGTGGTGAGCATGCACGAGATCTGAGCCGATTTAACACGACACGACCATAAAAATTTCATTACAAAATAAAACGGGGAAAACAACAATATCGTCGTCTAGACGCGGGTGTGTTATACTTAACTAAAGTTATATGTGCAATCTAATTAGTAAGAAAAAATATAACACGAATCGAACACTGTTCTTTGAACACGTTCTTAATTTATTTTTGTAGGTAGGTTAATAATATTTCGCAATGCACTTTGCAACGTCTATCGTGCAGAAAGGGTCATGTAAGGTAATGAAATTAGGAATGTTACGCGATAAGATTTAAAAATCAGAAATTAAAATTGAGTTACGTGATAACTACGAAATATGAGTAAATATTATTTTAACGGGTCGAATGACCAACATGTAATGAAATAGTTAATGGGCTGAAATAGTTATCCTATATATATATAATAGTGGACTGTATTAATAATGTGGGGCTGAATGTCTACGGTAACATGTACCTACTCCTGCGACCCCTCATGCGACCGCTGTGCATGCGAGGACACATGCAGCGTTCTGTCGCTGGGTCGCTTTGCCGGAGTTTCCCGTAGCGCGGGCGGAAGCCACCGCGCCGCCGATTCCGGCTGGTAATGCTGTGTGGCATCGTCCGGTCGGTGAAGGGATGTGTGGTGATCTGCGATGCCACACACTCTGCATGCCTTCACCGACTTGCATTCGTCCGGGTAATGTGGTCCGAGACAGCGGGGACAGCGCTCGCGCGACACCACAAAGTCCCACCGGCCCTGCGTCGGCTGGGCATTGTAGGTAGCGCACGCTATTAATCTATGCCCCCTAGTCCTACAGTAAGGGCAGTAAGGGATGTTTGGGCTGGCGTGCATTGTGTGGGTGTTGTGTGCAGTTGTGTAGACGTGTATGGGTGGCGGCACGAGTCGAGGCAAAAAGTGAAATGTGTACGGTAGGGTTTAAAAACTAGTGGACTGTATGTATCCGGCTCGAAGGACTAAAATGTTACGGCGAAAGGCGTTCGCCGTAACAGCGACGGAATATGGGTTAGGCAGGAGATAAGGGAATTTCTGGGGCTTACCTGGTTCGGGCTGGAGCTGGTTGGAGCTGAAGGCAGGCGCGGGGACGCGGGCTTGAAGGCAGCAGCACACAACACAGTTCACTCAGGGGCACTGGTCGTAGGCGTTTTAGGGAGAGGTGAGCTGGTGGTCCTAGCTCTAGGTCACTGCACACAGATGACGGTGATCACGGGCTGAGTTCTAGGTCGCGCGCGCGCGTGGATTCTCTCTAAAAGGTCGAAGCACACTGCCGTTGCGCGGCGCCGGCGAACACTTCGTCGAGTATAATTGTCAACTCGCTGTGATTGGCCGATCATTCGTTGCCCAGTCGTTGCACCAATATGCATCTTAATTGACCGGCGCAGAGACGGTTATCCGTCGCGCTGTGGCGCGAACAAGATGGTTTACCTCCGAGTCAAACCTGGAGATTTTTAAAATCCCTCGGCATTGGTGGGGACCGCATCAGTTCGGTGGATTTACCTAATCTTAACCAGCTTAACAGCCACTTTACAAGTTCACCGATTACTCTTGATGACTCCATCAAGGCGGATACGCTTATTTATTTAGAAGCGGTGACTCGTCCTGACTGTGAGCCCTTCTCATTCCGCGAAGTCACTGAGGGGGAGGTTAAGAAGAATATCCTATCCACAACTTCCAGGGCCGTGGGTGAGGATGGTATTTGTCGTGATATGCTGATGCCTATCTTGGAAGATGTTGTACCCATAATCACACACATTTTAAACCATTCACTGGCAACCAACGTCTTCCCTTCCGATTGGAAATTAGTCCACGTCATTCCTATTCCTAAGTCCGCTTCACCTACTGCTTTCTCTGAATTCCGTCCTATTTCTATCCTACCATTCCTGTCCAAAGTCCTGGAAAGCGCTGTTCAAAAACAACTATTTTCATATGTATCTCAGCACAAGCTTATAGGTCCGTACCAATCTGGTTTTCGCCCTGGCCATAGCACAGTAACAGCCTTGTTAAATGTCACAGATGATATCCGCTACGCCATGGATAACCGGTTGTTTACGATTCTTATTCTACTGGATTTCAGCAGCGCTTTCAATTCTGTTGACCATGACATCCTTCTTGCCATTCTCCATTCTCTTAACCTTACCCCTGCGGTACTCGGTTGGTTCTCGGACTATCTACGCAATCGCTGCCAGAGGATCAGGAGTGGGGACTCGCTCTCAGATTGGTCTCCCATTACAGCGGGAGTGCCACAAGGTGGGGTACTTTCACCTCTCCTCTTTTCAATTTTTGTTAATGAGCTCGCTAAAGTTCTACCTTGTCCGTACCACCTTTATGCGGATGACTTACAGATGTATAGGCATTTCGATGTATCCAACACTCACACTACAATCGAAACAATTAATAAGGATCTCCTCGCGGTGAAGGCTTGGGCGAGTGCTTTTGGATTGCTAGTGAACCCTACCAAATCACAAGCTATTATTATTGGTAGCAATAGGCTGTACGACAGGTTGGATTTAGATGGACTCCCCAAGGTTACGTATGATGGAAGTGAATCTTGCTTATAAACAGAAAACCAAAAATCTTGGCCTCGTTATTGATCGCAATCTGTCCTGGAGATCACAGGTAAATGAAGTGAGTAGGCGCATGCATTATTCTTATCATTCTCTCAAGCGACTCCAGTTTTTCCTACCATACAACACCAAAATTATGCTCGCTCAGTCTCTTCTTCTCCCTCTTCTCGACTAAGATAAAGATAAAGATAAGATAAATATACTTTATTGTACACCACAAGAAAAACATTTTTGACAACAAACAAAAATACAACTATATATAAGTAGACGTACAAATGGCGGTCTTATCACTAAAAGTGATTTCTTCCAGACAACCTTTGGATGGACAAGATTGATTTAAAATTAAAAGTGGGCTTGTAGTGCACCATGGATATTATTATAATAATTAATATATAATAGTAAGACTAATGTTTAATAAGTATAATATAATAAAATACTTAAATAAATACATACATATTATATACATACTCATATATACATATACACATCCATCATAAATATATTTAAATACACATATATATATTATATAATTAGAAATAAATAGCATCTAAACTACATAATGTAGCGATCTTACTAAACGGGTGGCTATAAGGACAAGTAATAATCATTGACCAGTTTCTTGAAAATCGGTAGCGTTTTGGCCATTTTGATTGTCAAAGGCAAATTGTTCCACAAACGAGCAGCCAGTACTGTGAAAGACCTGTCATAAAATTTTGTAGAATGTGCGGGCATCTCGAGTATCAGGTTATGTGCAGATCTTAATGATCGTGAGTGAGAGTCACACAAGAATTTAAAACGATTTTTAAGATAGGAGGGAGTGGTAGGGTTGAACAAAATATTGAAAAGGAGGGACAGAATATGAGCATTCCGGCGAAGGCGAATAGGCAACCACTTGAGTTTCGTACGGAACTCGGAAACATGATCATATTTGCGAAGTCCAAATATGAATCGTATACTAAAATTTTGAAGACGCTCAAGTTTATTAAGTTGCTCCTCTGTGAGATCGATATAACTGACATCGGCATAATCCAATATGGGAAGAAGAAGAGACTGTGCAAGAGCAATTTTAGTGGCGGTTGGTAGAAAATTGCGAAGTCTTCTCAAAGACCCCGCAGATGCAAACATTTTGCGACTAAGTTCTTGTAATTGAGGGCTCCAGGTTAAATTTTTGTCAAACATGATACCTAAGTTCTTGACACAGTCACTCAAATACAGCTCAGCACCATCAAAATAAATCTTAGGTAACAATGACTCATCGATTCTACATGTCATTCTAGGGCTGCCAATACATATGATTTGTGTTTTGGTGGGATTTACTTGAAGTCCAAAAAGCTTATAAACAGAAAACCAAAAATCTTGGCCTCGTTATTGATCGCAATCTGTCCTGGAGATCACAGGTAAATGAAGTGAGTAGGCGCATGCATTATTCTTATCATTCTCTCAAGCGACTCCAGTTTTTCCTACCATACAACACCAAAATTATGCTCGCTCAGTCTCTTCTTCTCCCTCTTCTCGACTATGCCGATGTTTGTTATTTAGATGCGACTGAAGAGCTGCTTAACAAACTGGAGCGCCAGCAAAATTTGGCCATTCGGTTTATATTCGGTTTGCGAAAATATGACCATATTTCCGAGTTCCGGTCGCGGTTAAAGTGGCTCCCTATACGCCTTCGCCGAGATATGCACATCCTATGCCTCCTTTACAAAATCCTTCACTACCCCCAGCTCCCTCATTACCTACTTTCCCGTTTCACCCCCTTATCCGCTTCTTCCCGCCCCAAACGGTCTTGTGATACAAGAACCCTATCCTATCCACAATCGAACTCCAAATTTTTCCAAAATTCCTTCACTGTTTATGCAGCTAGATTGTGGAACAAACTACCGGCTAGCATTCGTGAGAGGTCATCGGTAGAGTCGTTTAAACACCATCTCAAAGAGCACTACCTATCAAACTTATGTGATAATCAGTAACATAATAATAATGTATTATGTAAGTATAAGTAATTTGTTTGTTATAATATTTTATCTGTGTAGGTATGTCTATTTATTTAAATGAATATATTTAATTTAAGTATATATATAGGTTTAGCGCAATAAATCCCGCATATTAAATTTTTATCACCACAGCTAGGGTTGGCTGGAAGAGATCTCTTCTAGAGATAAGCTCGCCTTTGTATATGTCCTGTGTAACGTGTGTCTTAATGTAATTTATTTGTGCAATAAAGTATTATTATTAAAATATTTTCATTCAGATATGTAAAGATGTAAATTGTAAGAGGTTTGATAAGACACAAAGTTTTTTTTATTCACGTTTTTAAAGTAAGCTTTACAGCTTTACTTTGCATTTTAAAGTTGATATTTCTGATATCAAGATTTTGAGTTTGGTTTATATTTTACTAAGAATGCGTTTGTTTGTTTGGTTGCGCATTTCCTTTGGTAGTATGCGATTATGCTTTTCGCTTTTTTAAAATTCTTTTTGAACAAGACATTTTTTCTTAAAAGATGTACAGATAATAAAGAGAAAAATAATGTAAACATTTAAAAAATGTATGTTCACGACTTACGTTATAAGTATAATATTGTATGGAATATAAATGTTTTTGTCTCATATTTCAGACTGAGGGCCTATAAGATAGTTTTTATTGTTTTTGTTGCTGTCTAAACAAAATCTGATGTTTATTATTTACATTATTCGCGAGCCGGTGACCTGCTGCTCGTCAGAATGGCCGTGTGGGAGATTGGCATTTAAATGTAGATTACTATTAATATTAGCATTAAAAACAAATGTTTGAAGAAAACAAATTCACCGCAGTAATTAATACGAATAAGAAAACACGTGCTTGCCCATTGCCACGCTCCCCACGCCATGCGTCATTATCGACTTGTTTGTGCTTCAGTATAAAAAGGTCATGCGCTAGCGCCTTCCGGGCATTCTGTACTCAACTGCGGAGCATGACGGAGCTCTGATCGTCGACATAGTATTGAGGTATGCTATGATGGTGTAACTAAATTATGTATTGTAGTACATAACTGTGTATCTTACAAGAAATAGTAGTAAGTACCTATTTTCATTATGTAAAATGCGAAATGGCTAATTATTTTAATAAATTGATATTACTGTTATTATAATTAACACAAAATGTGTGTATATTGTTACTGTCTGCCAATTAATCTGGTTTTTATGAATATAAATTGATCAAAATCATTACTCTCTTTTCTTAATCTCCCACATGCATGTTACTGGTTTTCTGTGTTTTCTGAGAGTTTAATAGGTGTTTTTATAAAAATGGTGCAAAACGGATCACGTAGCCGCGAACGGCAACGCTCTCGAGGTAGGTCGTGTGTTCGAGAAAGACGTAGGTCTCGAAATAGGCGCGATTCGCGAAGTAGGTACGTCGATCGTAGGCGTGACGATGCGCGACCTAGCTCGAGTGGCCGGGAACGACATGATCCGCGGAGTGGCTCGCGTGGCCTAGACCGACGTAATTTGCGTGATAGGAACGATCGGCGTTCTCGTGATAGGGACGAACGGCGTTCGCGCGGTAGGACGAGACGGGATTCACGTAGTGTCTCTCGTGTTCGGCGTCGGGATCGTTCGCGAACCCGCGACAGATCGCGGCGGCGATCGCGCAGTGTTTCACGTAGCGGAAGGCGTCCTTCGCGTATTGACCATTCACACACACCTAGATTACTTAGTCCTGTGCTTGCAACCACACCACGAGAACAACGCTCCGCGTAATCCGGTATTCCGTGCTCTGAGGCATCTACTCTTGCACATGCTTTAATGCAAGCTATTAAAACCATGCAACCCGAAAGATCGAAACACTATTACGTGTCTAACTTCGATCCTGCGATAAATAACATAGAAGCATGGTGCCAGGAAGTGGATCGCGCCAGAGACGCCAACGAGTGGAGTGATCACGAATGCCTATCTCGCGTAGCTTCTTGTTTAAAAAGGGATGCAAGGGTTTGGATGAGTGAGTGGGTGTCCAATGATAGAACTTGGTCAAGTTTTAAGAACGAATTCAAGCCTCTCTGTCTCAATAAATTAGATTACGCAAACATTTTATTCGACGCTATGGGTGCGACGTCTAATAAGTATTTAACTTACGCGGAATACGCACGCCGCACTTTGCTACGATTGAGAATAGTCCAGGGGTTGAGCGATGAGTTGATAACACTTATTGTTATACGTGGCATAAATAATCCACAAGTACGTGCAGCTGCGGCTAACGCGAATTTAACTCCCAACACTATCGTCTCATTTTTGTCAATTTATACGAAACCTAACTTAGGGAAGCTCGATATACCTAACGACAAGAAAAATAATTTAGTCAGACCCAACAACCGCCCGACTACAAAATGTTTTAATTGTAATCAACGGGGACAAGTAAGCCGGGACTGTAGACGCCCTAAGACTAATACGACCTCTAACGCGCAACCCCATCCTGGTCCAAGCAATTCTTGCACGTTTTGTAAAAAACAGGGACATACCGAGGACAACTGTTTTGCTAAGGCACGGTCAGAATCTCGCAACAAGCAAAATGTTAACCAGTGTTTTCATCGACCTAATGCGCCGCGAAGTAATGACATCACCACTGCTGTAGTGGATGGAGTACCGGTGGACGTGCTCATCGATAGCGGTGCCCTGGGGGTGTCTCTTATCTCAGCAGATATACTTAAACACATTCAGTGCCAGCCTAAACCAAGACATTGCGTGTTGAAGGGTATAAGTGACAGGGAAGTAGTTGCCACGTCATACGTTACGCTCACAGTTGAATTAAGCGATATATCCGTTGAGGTCGATTTGGTAGTAGTCCCGTCACCTTATATGGACACGCCCATTATTATTGGCACCGATGTGCTTAATCGCGACGGAATCATGTATGTGCGAACTAACAATAGGCAGTATCTTACACGGACTAATGAAACGTGTGCTCGAGTCAATACGGTTCAGCCAACCGATCAGGTCAAAGTAAATACACCACTACATGGTGAGGAGTTGGAGAGCCTTATGTCCGTCGTTCGAGAGTTTTCAGACTTCCTCATCTCAGGCACGGCTGCCACTACCGTAAAAACAGGCAAAATGGAAATAAGGCTTACCGATCCCTCCACAATCGTTTACCGGCCGTATAAGCTATCCTACGAAGAAAAGTTAAAAGTTCGTGAAATCACTACCGATCTTTTAAATAAGGGCGTAATTAGACGATCCAAGTCAGAGTATGCGAGTCCAATTATCCTCGTTAAAAACGTGATGGCTCGGATAGGTTATGCGTTGACTTCAGGGCTCTTAATCGAATTACGGTGAAAGATCGATATCCCCTTCCGTTAATAGATGACCACATTGATAGGCTAGGTGGCTTTATGTACTTCACATGCCTAGATATGGCTACTGGGTTCCACCAGATTCTTCTCGAAGAGGCCAGCATACACCTTACTGGGTTTGTTACGCCGGAAGACCACTTCGAATATCTAAAAATGCCCTATGGGCTTGGCAACTCACCAATTGTGTACCAGCGTATTATTAATGACACTCTGCGCGATCATATTAACGAAGGAAACGTGCTAGTTTACGTTGATGACGTCCTCCTTTTAAGCAATTCTGTAAGCGAGGGAATCGAACTATTACGTAAAGTCCTAAATACCCTTACTAAGGCTGGGTTCACCATCAATCTAGGGAAATGTTCCTTTTTGGCCACTGAGGTGGAGTATTTAGGTAAGGTAGTCAGTCAGGGTCAGGTTAGGCCGAGTCCGCGAAAGGTAGAAGCCCTAGTTAATACCACGCCACCAGAAAACGTGAAACAAATACGGCAGTTGCTTGGGTTGGCGGGGTATTTTCGGAGGTACATCAAGGACTCTGCCACGATGACAGCCCCCATTGCTCACCTCACTAGAAAGAACGTTAAGTTTCACTGGTCACCCGAGTCCCTCCCTCCCTATCTACCGACCTCAATAGATAGGGTATCGCAACTGGAACTACGGGTCCGGTTGTGTTTTCAGAGGTACTACGGGGTTCCGGTTCTAGCCCCCCGCTGGTCGTGCCTTTAACCAGGCGCCTCCGGCGGGATCCGGACATGGGTTGGACTCGTAGTGGCATGTGGTTAGCTGTAGAGCTTGGGAATGTTCGTTTGTCCTGGTATTGTGTGCCAGGACTTCCAAACTCGTGCACAGCGAGCGGGGCCTAGTAGCGGTCTCTGAGGGGCCAGAAGCGAAAAGTCCTGCGGGGAACGTGAGTTTCCCTTATAGTTGGCAGCTTTGTCCGGTGGTTTTCATTGGACATTGGTGTTGACATCTCCGGTACTAGTCTGGATAACTAGTAGAGACGGCCTCCTAGATGCCGTAGGTCTCCGGTCCAGCCAGCCGCGTAGGACGTGGGAACTGGCTAGGCTCCCGGATGGGTTCCGAGAAGTGAGTGTGCTTACTACTCCGCTACCAAGGTGGACACTTGGGAGTCGACTTTAGAGTCGACGACCCTAGCAGTGGCAACTGCGAGTTGTGCCCTTCGTGCAACGAGAAGTGAGCGAGCTCGACAGCTCCGGCTACCTATCTGGACAATAGGCAGTGAACTACACGTGTTCACGGGGATACTCTCCCGAGACACTAGTCTTATGAGTACCGAATGAAGAGCGCGCTGCGGCGGGCACTAATTTGGCGTCAAGACCTAACGTTGGTGGTCTCCTGCGCGAGTGTTCTACTGGCGCAGGGACGTCTGGCACTTCTTGCATAACCTAACGGTTGGTCTCGAGGTGCCAGTACAAATAAACTTAGTGAATTAAGGAGAGGGGATGGTCACCCGAGTGTGAATCTATCCGTCAAAGTCTAATTAAGCATCTGACTAGTAAGCCGGTTCTTGCCATTTTTGACCCCAACCTTCCAATTGAGGTTCACACTGATGCGAGTAGCGCACTGGATATGGGGCGATCCTCCTACAAGTCCATCCAGATGGTAAGAAACACGTCGTCGCCTACTTCAGTAGGGTAACCCAAGGAGCTGAAAGCAAATACCACTCCTACGAACTGGAGACTCTTGCAGTTGTCAAAGCCCTTCAAAACTTTCGACATTACCTCATTGGTTCTAAATTTTTAATCGTAACTGACTGCAATGCTCTCAAGTCAACCGAGCGAAAGAAAGATTTATTACCCCGAGTTGCCCGCTGGTGGATTTACCTCCAGGACTTTAACTTTTCGATTGAGTATCGCAAAGGTGTGTTGATGTCACATGCTGACTATCTGAGCCGCAACCACGTAGTTAACGTCAATCAAGTCACTAGCCCACGTAACTGGGCTCAGATAGCGCAAGCAGCCGATGGTGAAACTCAAGACATTATCCAAAAACTTCAAGATGGGGTCCTTGACACAAATCGCTACTCAGTTAAGAACGACGTCCTGTACTACAAATACACACCTGTAGGCGAGCAACCAAGGCTACTGTGCTACATCCCCAAGGGTCACCGATTAAGCCTTCTCAGAGTGTTTCACGACGAACACGAACACTTAGGGGTAGAAAAGACCCTAGACCTCATTCTCAGACATTTCTGGTTCCCAGGGCTCAAACAATTCGTTGCTAAATATGTGGCTCATTGTCTGGTATGTGTTTCACAAAAAAGAGTCCCTCGTGCTCCTTTACAAAATATAACTTCGTGGGAAAAGCCAGATGTCCCATTCCATACCGTCCACGTTGACGCTCTAGGTCCCTTACCCGTGTCTGAGGGATACAAATTCGTACTTCTCATGGTGGACGCATTTACAAAGTTTTCCCTTCTGTATCCCATATGCAGACAAGACGCTACTGAGCTCAAACGAGTGGTTATACAAGCCGTTTCTCTATTTGGGGTACCTAAGCTGATGGTCACAGATAAAGGGCGTATGTTTGAATTAAACGACTTTGTCACGTGGATTACTGAACTTGGGTGTGATCTCCATTACATAACGCCGGAGATGCATCACGCTAACGGGCAAGTAGAGAGATACGTCAGGACAGTACTTAACATGTTACGAATACAAGTTAACCACAAAAACGCATCTTGGTCAAATACATTGTGGAAAATGCAGCTTGTGCTTAACATAACCAAACAAAAAACCACACGAGTTTCTCCTCTTAATTTACTAACTGGCGTAGAGGCTACAACCCCCGTCGTTCGCGCGCTAGTTCGCGACGTGGCTGTGGACGCTTCTATACCTAACCGTGAAGCGCTTCGAGAGATCACCCGGAGCCGAGCCCGTCAGTTACTAAGGGACAACCAGACCAGTCAAGATGAACGTGTCAACCGACAACGACACGAGCCGCGCCGATTCAATGTCAACGACTGCGTGTTCGTCATCAAGTTTTCGCAGTCAACAGGGAAGCTCGATCCGGGCATGCGTGGACCATATAAGGTGGTTAAAGTTCTGCCCAGCGGACGCTACGCTCTTCGCTTGTTAAGCGGTGGCTATGGGAAGACAACGCAGGCCGCAGCGCAACATATGGTGCCGTGGCGAGGCGAGTGGTGCCCAGAAACCTGTGCAGCCTTCTTTGAGAGTGAGTTGTCTTATAATGTTATTTGAATAAGTCAGGTGCTTGTCGCTATGGTACTGATCACCTGGACAACTATCGCTTTGTCAGTTGCTGTTACACCTTTTTGCTGTGCCGTGTAGACTGATTAAAATGATCAGCCTTTTATATACCTGTATGCACGAATACGTTCTGCTTCAGGTAACCTTTTCGTATGAATACGGTCTGCGATGGGTAGCCTGTACACATGAATACGGTCTGTGTCGGAGGAGTCTGTACGTGCGAATTCGGTCCACGTCAGGCAGGTCTGTACGTGCGAATACGGTCCACGTCAGACTAGATCTGTACGCGCGAATACGGTCCGCGTCAGATTATGTTTCAGGTGGTGAATAGACACAGCCGTCTGAAGTTATGAAGAATAAGACCTAGGCTCTGGATTGGAATTACAAAGCTAGACGTGGCTTTATTTTTATTTTCTTTAGAATGATGGATGTTTGGTTATTGCGCGCACTATATAAAAGCTGAAGTTTGAATTATGTGAATGAGGATTGAGAGAAAGATAAGAGAGGTTGAATGCATTTAATTAATTTGTTGAGTTGTTTCAAACACGTTGGCGTTTTCAGATGAAAATGAAGATGAGAATAACACCGAGACTACGTTAGCCGAACCAATCCTTGCGGTCGGAATCGACATGCCATCCCTGGACCCAGAACCTGGACCCTCGGAACCTGTCGCTGGTCCCAGCAGAACCTCTCAAGGAGCCTGTGTCGTGGACGACACACCATCAGGAGAGGCCGTGTAAGGAACCCCCCTTCCATGCCAACCGACTACCCTCCACCGCTAATAAATAGCGAGCGGAGCAGCAGCGAAGCTCATTTGCTTCTCGGCGCTTGGAACGGACGGACGGTCATAACTAAGGTCATGCGAGCCATTTTTATTTCTTATTTATTTTAATTAGTGCAAGTGTGCAATCGTGGAATTGTTATTTTGTTCGTTATAAAAATCCTAGTTAAAAGTGTCTAAACTGTTAGCTAAAATCAAGTACAAGAATGGTTCCTTTATTTGTTTAAATTCTGTGTTCTGTAAACTTAATCATTGTTTGAAATATTAAAACGGGTTTCCGTTCAGTTTTCTTTTTTTTTAATTAATTTCGGCCCTTATTCCCAAAAATAGCATAATGGTTTACATATGTGCTGTGCGGATAATTTGATAATTTTTGTACAAATTCCATCTGGTCCTGTAGAATTCGTATTATTCAGAGATTTAATAATTCCCAAAATTTCATTTTCGTCAGTAGGTTGTAAAAATATAGTATGATTATTGTTTATATTCATAGTTTTATTAATGTCATTCTGAAATGTATTTGTCAAATTAATAAAAAAATCATTAAAAATGTTACTTATATGTTGAGGATTATCATATAATCTTATTATTAAAATTAATTGATCCAATTTGATTAACTGATGTAGTATTATTAATATTATCTTGGATAACTTGCCAAGACGCCTTACATTTATTTCTGTTTTTGTCAATAAATTTTTTATTTTGTATTTGTTGTGATTTATGTATGCATTATTTTAATACACTATTATATGCTTTATAATACTGAGCATTACCAAATTTATTAGATCCAGATTGCTTATATTTTAAGTAAAGGTATCTTTTACGTACACAAGACAATTTAAGACCTTTTGTTATCCAATTTATTTTACGTTTACGGTTTCTTACTTTAATTCTTATAAAGGAAAACATAGTTTATAAAATAATAAAAATAATTGGTGGAATGTTTCAAAGGCACCGATTAAGGTTAAGTGTTCGTACACATCAGAAAATGTAAGGGCTGATATACAATTAAGAAACTTTCTGATATTGTCATCACTAAAATCTCTTTTTGTTTCCAACCATTGTAGTAATTTATATTAATTTTAATTGTAAGTATTTGTCCAGTTTCGTGATCAGATAAAGCAAGATGGTAGACATTGGACTGAAATTGTTTGAAATTACTTGCAAACTGGTCAAGACAAGCCAATTGTCTTGTAGGTGACTTGATAATATGTAATGTCATATTTTTTTTTTTTTAATACTAATGAGTTCTTATGATATTATTTATTTATTTATTTATTTATTTATTTGTATCTAAATACAACGGTGCGAACACCAATTACAGTAAATAGTAAAGTAAAATAAATAGTAAAGTACATATTACACATACAAACAGTAAACACAAAATGAGAACATAAAATAAAGAAAAACTAAAATACGGAATAACAGATAAAAGTAAAAAACATCATTATGACGACCTCCTTGGTCGAGTGGTTTGTACACCGGTTTTCATGGTGTCGCCATCTCTGAGGTCCCGGGTTCGATCCCCGGTCGGGTCAATTTAGAAATTGTTCTTTTTCTAAATTGTCTCGGGTCTGGGTGTCTTCTATGTATAATATGTATGTATTTAAGTATTTTAAGTATGTATATCCGTTGTTTAGTAACCATTTAACGAGTTTTATAACGAAGCTTCTCTTGGGCTAGATAATTGGTGTGAGTGTAGGAAAGTTTATTTATTTATTTATTATTATTTATCATAACAAAGAAGACGCGCAATTCTTCCTTCTCGCAAAACGTTAAACAACTTTTAAAGATATCCTTCCATCCATCCGCATACACATCACATTCAGGTTGATCGGCCAGGAGTGCATTTAAGTGGGTTAGTATGCGACAGAGAGGGGAGTATATTTAGAAGTTATTCTTCACTTACTTTAATAGGTATAGAAACAGACTGTGTTATTAGTCTATGATCTGGGTTGTTACCGAATCAAATGTTTATATATTTTCATAATATAAGTACCTACTTAACTGGCAAGGTCTTTGTCCACTAATGTGCATTAACATCATCAGGCAGGGTACCCTATGTTCTCAACTGTTTCTTGTTTGCTCAATATTAGCTTAATTTTTACTAATAACTGGATTGTTAACTTATAACACATTTAAGAGTCCAATTTAAGGCCGTACCGTACCTCAGGGAAAGCTAAAAATGCCTGTTTGGTCATTCAGTATCAGAAATCAAACATTAAAGTACAGTTATGCTTATTTGCTATAACTTAATAATATTTTTGTTGTAATAGGAAATCAGTCTAGACTCTTAGGTAATCCTGCCTTCTATACTAATGATGGTTCAATATTACTTTAATTCTGCTAAGTATTTCAAATGGATGGTTAACTTGTAACACCTTGAAGAAAGCAATAAGAGTCTTATTGTCCTCTTGTAACTGCTTAAATGCCTAGATTGGTCATTTCAGTGCTCATAATCAAACATCACATCATAGTTATGTCTATTTACTATAACTTTATTATCCTTATTTTTATAAGTTGAAGTTAATCTAGCCCCTAGCTTCGTGTGCCTAAGTACCTAGCCTATGTTGACCTAAGTATGTACATACTGTTTTATCTCCAACTACCTAATAACATATAGAGACGCCAACCTATAGACTCCTACAGCCTGCCTCATTTGAAATATTATGACCTATAAGCACCTACTTAACCTAGAAGGTAAATAATTAACTACAGCCGCCTACCTATCCTACAGTATGCTTTCGACTAGTATCTGTCCCCTTGCCAGTCTAAACAAATTCCACTCATAAAAGACAATCTCCAACTGGTATAAAATTGGCTTTATCTTCAACAAGGTATGGTGATTGACCCAAGAAGGAGACTGCCCTCCTCTGACAAGATTCAAAATACTACACGAAATTTCCCTACATTTTGTCTAACTATCTGTCCCTACGTGTGATAACTTTGCAACCTAGAGCAAGGCCCACATTTAAGCTTAATCGTGTTGGTGAGTTGTGAAGGTCGAGTCGCCTCTGTAAGCAACCGACCGCTAAATGGACAATAAAGTTGGGCCAGTATACCCATGTGTGTACCCTAACACTACGCTGTGTGTTTGATGGCAGACCCGAAATTGGACGGGGTCACACGAGTCTACCATCAGCTAACCGGTGTCTGACCTATTTTCGATTTTCACTAAGGAGGCCATGCCTTCTCCGTTACTCTGTCGAAAATAGTGTATTCTTAAGCGTTGTAATATAACGTAATATAGCGTTGTAATAATGTGGGAAACGGAACGTAAGGAGTGTGTGAGCGAGATGAATGGATGTTGAAGCGAGAGAGAGAATGCTGGGCGCTAGGCGGAGGCGCCATCTTAACGTGGTCGCTTGACTGTACGCTGTGTTAACGACGACACGCTTTAATTTTAAAAGTAATAAATAAGTGTACAAAATCAATAGTTTTTGCATCTCCCCCGTCTACAATTGGGGGCACGACCGGGATCTACAATTATTCACGACGAACGACGATTTTCTACCGAAATAAGACTTCACGAAGCGGCGTGGTGCACGTGGTGAGCATACTTCATACGACGAACGATGATGACGACTTACGAGAAACAAAAGCTAGCTACGGCATCAGCAACGTCGGCAGCCTCATTTAGCCTGATGGATGGGCTGCACTCCATTGTAAAATTCAGCGGCGATGACAAGACATACTTGTCAAACAAATGGGCCCAAGACATAGAGGACAGTGCAAAATTATTCTAGTGGACGCCTCAGCAGACGCTTATAATAGCAAGGAGAACGCTATCTGGGACAGCAGCGCTGTGGTTACGGTCAGAAAAAACATTTAAAACCTACGAAGATTTAAAAACTGCGCTCTTCAAAGAATTCCCAGACGTAGTCAATGTTAAAGAGATGCACGAGGCGATGGCGGCGCGCAAGAAAAAACCCGATGAAACCTATTTACAATACATGCTCGCTATGAAGGAGCTGGGTAAAAGAGCCAAATTCCCAGACTACGTCGCGATTCAGTACATAATCGACGGCATCGAGGACTATGAAATGAACAAAAGCGTGCTGTATGGTGTGAGCAACTACTCTGGCTTGAAAGACAGGTTAGCTATATACGAGAGCATGAAAAAAAAGCGTATGAGCAAAGGGTTAAGCGTATTCCAATCCCAGCGGGAAACCATCGTGAACGTGAGCGTCACGTCATCATGCAAAGATGCTATAACTGCGGCAGTAAAGATCATGTTATTATGGCGGCGGAGTGCAAAAACGGATTGAAATGCTTTGGATGCAACTCATTTGGGCACATACACAAGGATTGCAAGGTGAGCCCCGTTCCTGTGACAAAACGTTGCAACATACACGCGAACGCGAACTACAACAGGTACAGCGGCGGCGCAGGCGGCGGTAAGATCAAGATGGCGGCGATCGCAAGCGCGAGCGAAAGACACGGAGGGAGCCGAGCACCGACGACGGCAGCCATGTTCAGAAGATCGACGACCTAGACCGAGACCGAGATTGAGAACGATAAGCAGCGGTGGCGACATCTTGCGGCCGGCAGCACTGATGTGACCGAACGGCGGAATGAACTGACCGGAGTGAAGTGTGAACGATCGATTGACAATTCGACTGTCACTGTCACGGAAAACGTCAATGTCATGCAGTTGCAGAATGTAAACAAAATTTGCGCAAAACCGGTGAAAGTTTTAAAGTTAATCGAAAATAATATTAGTTAATCGTGTTTAGTAGATACTGGGTCCGATGATAATTTAATTTCTGAAGGTTTGTTGTTTAAATTGCCATATTGTGTTATTGTTAAAGACGATCTTACTATTTCGGGATTAGGAAAGTGTAAAGTAAAGTCAATAGGTAAAATTTTCGTAGATTTCGAGATTGATAAACAGATGTACAAACAAATAGTTTTTCACGTAGTTCCTAACGATGTTATGCCCTACGATGCTATTTTAGGTCAGGAATTTTTTGTCCCAAGTGGTTATGTTGGTTAACGAAGGAAGCGTTTCGTTCTTACCTGAGAATTTAGGTTGGTTAGGGAAGATAGACTGTTTTGCAGGGTGTTCTGGTATTGTTTTAGATCATGTACGAGACAAGGATAATACGAGATGAGGTTATGAAGTGTGTGCAGCAGTACAAACCATGCAAACTAAGGAGGCACCAATTCAACTCAAAATAGTGCTTGTAGCGACTAGAATCGCTACCGCAAACGCTGCCGCCCGTGAAACGCGCCAGATTCTTAAATAATACGATGGTCACCTCATGTGACGTCACGTTCATTGTTCTCGCGCGCACTAGCAAGATGTCTGCGCGCGGCGCGCTATCATTGGAAGGCGCGCGCAGACGGCCCGCCGGCGGAGGGCGTGGCCACACCCACTTCAACATGGCGTTGTACAGCTGCTACCACCCGGCGCGCGCGCAGAGCCGCAAGATAAAAAGGCCGCGCTCCGGCGTTCGACAGTATTACTGCTTCGCTTTCTGTCGGCTTAACTTGCTTAGTATTGCATATTGTAATTTTGCCTGTTTTAGTAATAAATTTAGCTTTGCTGTAAATAAGTAGTTTAAATTCGCTTCCGTAGTGTCCTACAGTAATTCGCCTAATTTGCTTTCCTACCAAACTTGTGTTAACGGCCTTACGGGTTCGATTCCCGGAAGGACATATCGAAGGAGGTTCCCAACGGAGTCACGAACCCCTTCACTGGTGACCCCGAAAAGAACAGCCGCATTGAAGATTATTAGCACCTGCGATAATAAGTGATGGCGCAACGAGAAGCCTACAAGGACGCTGATGATAACAGAGGCGGTGGTGGTCCAAGTACAAGCGGCGGGATGAGCGCAAGCGGATCGGCGGAATCGTACCGTGTGGGTGTTCGAGTGCCGCCGTTTTGGCCTGAGGAGCCCGAAGTATGGTTTGCCCAAGTAGAAGGTCAGTTTATCCTATCTAATATTACTAGTGACGCGACGAAATTTTATTATGTTGTTGGCCAATTAGAACATCAATTCGCGGCGGAAGTGAAAGATATAATTGTATCCCCGCCGGCTACAAATAAATATGATAAGCTTAAGACAGAGCTAATTAAACGCTTAACTACTTCTAAAGAAAGAAAGATAAAACAGCTTTTAATGCATGAAGAGCTAGGCGATCGTAAGCCGTCGCAGTTCTTACGCCACTTACAAAGCTTAGCAGGGGCAACAGTGTCTAACGACCTTATGCGCACTATTTGGGCTAGTAGATTGCCGTCTAATTTGCAAACCATCGTTGCATTACAGAAGGATAGCTCTCTCGAAGCCGTGGCGGACTTGGCAGACCATATCCAGGATATTGCACCATTAAATGTCGCTCAGGTCACTTCGCCTCCGTTAATGCCAGGTACTGCTTACAATAATTTATGCGACAGAATAGCCGAATTGACGTGACAGGTGGAGTCTATACGAATTGAACAAAAAAGGAGCTCCCGTCCAGGAGGCTACAGACCCAGGTACAGTAACGACAGGCACCGCAGTCGATCGCGTTCAAAGTCCAGATCCAGACATCCACCGGAAGGCCACCCGTACTGCTGGTATCACTACCGCTTCGGGACAAGAGCAAACAAATGCGTCGCTCCATGCACGTTCAAGGCGGGAAACGAGAGGGGCAGCCGTCAGTGGCCGAGAGTGCTTGCCCGACGACAACAGGCCGCATTTTTATTACTGAGCGCAAAACCAAGCTTCAATATCTTATAGATACTGGTTCTGATTTGTGCGTGTTTCCTCGCTCTCGAATAAGCGGGCCGCGTACAAAAACTAGATATGAACTTTTTGCAGCAAATGGTACAGTAATACATACTTACGGGTACATTAATTTAACATTGGACCTGGGCCTGCGTCGTGCATTTGAGTGGCGATTTACAGTGGCTGACGTTTCGAAACCCATTATTGGAGTCGACTTTTTGAGTTTCTACAATCTGCTGGTTAACGGTCGTAAGCAAAGATTAGAAGACCAGGTTACGTCACTTTCCACTGAAGTCACTCGGAAAGTTCTGCGAGAAAATATTTCTTCTATACACACAACTCATGGCAACTCAGTTTATTTGGACATCATCAGGGAGTACCCAGATATAACGCGACCCGCTGGTAAGCTCATTGAACCTAAACACAATACAGTGCATCATATTAGAACCACACCGGGCCCGCCCGTATCCAGCCGACCTCGCCGCCTTGACCCACAACGGACACTTATAGCCAAAAAGGAGTTTGACGAAATGCTGAAGAGTGGAACAGCTCGCAGATCAGAGAGTGCATGGTCATCCCCGTTGCATTTGGTACGTAAAAAGGATCACGGCTGGAGACCATGCGGTGACTATCGGGCGCTAAATGCTCGAACAATACCAGATAGATATCCAGTCAAACATATCCAGGATTTTGATTATCAGCTCGCAGGTAAAAAGGTATTTTCAACGGTTGATTTGTTAAAGGCATATAATCAGCTGAAGGTCAACGAAGCCGATATTCCAAAGACAGGCATCACTACACCGTTCGGACTTTTCGAGTTCCAATTTATGACCTTTGGACTTAGAAACGCTGCACAAACTTTCCAGCGATTTATGGATGAAGCGCTAAGAGGGTTGGATTTCTGCTACTGCTATATAGACGACGTACTGGTCTTTTCAGAGTCAGAGCCCCAGCACCAGCAGCATCTGCGCTTGTTATTTCAGCGCTTATCAGATTACGGTGTCCTTATAAATACATCTAAGTGCGTTTTTGGGCAAGACCAGGTAACATTTTTGGGATATACAGTCACCGCAGCGGGAGTGAAGCCATTACAGTCCAAGGTCCAGGCGATCCAGGAGTATCCAATACCGAAGACAGTCAAAGAACTCAGGCGCTTCTTGGGTACGATAAACTTTTATCGCAGGTTTGTACCCAAGGCTGCAGAACTACAAGCGCCGCTGAACGAGCTGTTGACCGGTCCGAAAACCAGAGGAGCCCAGCCTATTACACTATCACCTCTGCTACTGGAAGCCTTCGAGAAGTGTAAGACCAGCCTGATACAAGCCACTCTTCTAGCTCATCCCGACACGGACGCTGAACTGTCCATACACACAGATGCTTCAGATACAGCAATCGGGGCAGTGCTACAGCAAAGGAAAGAAGGCGTGTGGCAACCACTTGGCTTCTTTTCAAGGAAACTCAGCCCAGCACAAAGGAAGTACAGCCCATATCATCATCATCATCATCAGCCTATTAACGTCCCACTGCTGGGCACAGGCCTCCCACGTGGACAATAGCACGTGGGGATATTGGGCCATAACCCACCACGCTGGCCCAATGCGGGTTGGTGGGTTTTAACGACTGTCATCTTACGACAACAACCGGGACCAACGGCTTAACGTGCCTTCCGAAGCATCAGCAGCCCATATGACCGTGAGTTACTGGCAATCTACGAGTCCATTAGGTATTTCCGGCATATGGTGGAAGCTCGACAATTCACCATTTATACAGACCACAAGCCGCTGACCTTTGCCTTTGGTTCCAGTAGAGACCACTGTTCACCCCGCCAATTCAGGTATTTGGACCTCATAAGCCAATTTAGCACTGACATACGCTATGTGGCAGGGAAAGACAATACGGTCGCAGATAGTTTATCCCGCATCGACGAAGTGGCAGCGCCTATAGACTATCAGTCTCTCATGGAAGATCAAACTATCGACAGTGAGTTGAGTCATATCTTGAATGGTGAAACTAGCCTCAAACTAGAAAAAGTAAAACCTATCAATGCAAACTTCGAGGTTTACTGCGACGTACAACACCCTGCATAGTCTTAGTCACCCCGGAGTAAAAGCGACGATGCGCCTCATAACAGAACGATTTGTATGGCCAGGTGTTAAAAGAGACTGTAGGCAATGGGCTCGAGAGTGCCAAGAATGTCAACGTAATAAGGTTGCAAGACACACGATAGCACCGCTAGCAAGATTTGACTTACCATCTGCTCGTTTCCGGAATGTCCATTTGGATATTGTCGGGCCATTATCTTGTTCCCTTGGTTACAGGTACTGCCTCACGCTAGTCGACCGCTTCACCCGTTGGCCTGAGGCATTCCCGCTCCAGGACATTACGGCGGAAACCTGCGCAGCTACATTTGTGTCAGGGTGGATCGCCAGGTTCGGTTGTCCGGACCACATCACAACTGACCGGGGCCGCCAGTTTGAGTCCCGGCTTTTCAAACGTATCGCAGCGCTGGTGGGGGCAGTGCATCACACAACAACCGCTTACCATCCCGCAGCAAATGGGCTGGTTGAACGTCTTCATAGGCAACTTAAAGCCGCCATTAGATGTCATAACACAATGCAGTGGTCAGAGGCACTGCCTTTTGTGCTTCTAGGTCTCCGCAGCGCATGGAGGGAGGACCTGCAGACTTCAACAGCGGAGCTAGTCTACGGCGAGCCTCTTCGCTTGCCTGGACAGTTCCTCCAGCAAACTTCAGATGAGCCAATCGACGTCACCGATTTCGTTGACCGACTGAAGCAGCATGTAAGACGCCTAGTTCCAACTCCAACAACGTGGCACGGTACTCGCCCGTTCTACGTGCCCAAGGACCTGCATCAAACCACACATGTCTTCGTTCGTGAAGGTCCCGCCCGCGGGTCGTTACAAGCCCCGTATGCTGGTCCCTTTAAGGTGCTTAAGCGACAATCCAAGACGTTTGATGTTGAGGTACACGGTCGCACTCAAACAATTTCTATCGACCGCCTGAAACCAGCTTTCGTCGCAGACGAGGAGAGGTCGACATCGAAAACCAACGCAAACTCAACTACTCCTGCAGCTCCAACGCAGAACACCATCAAGATCACCAAAAGTGGGCGGAGAGTGCGATTTCCGAACTACTATCGATGGTAGGAACGATCTCAGCGGGGGAGTGGTGTAGCGACTAGAATCGCTACCGCAAACGCTGCCGCCCGTGAAACGCGCCAGATTCTTAAATCATACAATGGTCACCTCATGTGACGTCACGTTCATTGTTCTCGCGCGCACTAGCAAGATGTCTGCGCGCGGCGCGCTATCATTGGAAGGCGCGCGCAGACGGCCCGCCGGCGGAGGGCGTGGCCACACCCACTTCAACATGGCGTTGTACAGCTGCTACCACCCGGCGCGCGCGCAGAGCTGCAAGATAAAAAGGCCGCGCTCCGGCGTTCGACAGTATTACTGCTTCGCTTTCTGTCGGCTTAACTTGCTTAGTATTGCATATTGTAATTTTGCCTGTTTTAGTAATAAATTTAGCTTTGCTGTAAATAAGTAGTTTAAATTCGCTTCCGTAGTGTCCTACAGTAATTCGCCTAAGTTGCATTCCTACCAAACTTGTGTTAACGGCCTTACGGGTTCGATTCCCGGAAGGACATATCGAAGGAGGTTCCCAACGGAATCACGAACCCCTTCAGTGCTTAAGGATGACATCCCTATATCACACCGACCTCGACGTTTATCTTTGATGGAGCAAAAGGTAGTAGAAAAACAAATAGAAGAATAGTTGGAACATGGAATAATACAGGTTAGTTTTTCAGAATATTCTAGTCCTCTTGTGATGGTGAAAAAGAAAGATGGCTCAGTGAGAGTATGTGTAGACTACAGAAAATTAAATGAAAAGATATTCATAAATGGGTTTCGACTTCCGATTATAGATGACCTTATTGATAAATTGCAAAGTGCAACGGTGTTCAGTGTCTTAGATCTCAAAAATGGCTTTTTCCATCTGCGGGTCAGTGAAGAGTCAATTCCTTGCACAGCCTTTGTCACTCATCAAGGACAATATGAGTTTTTAAAAGCACCATTTGGTTTGTCTATATGTTCTAAGACTTTTATGAGATTTGTCAGCATAATCTTTAGAAACTTGATATCTTGAGGTGTGTTAATGATATTTATCGATATCATTATTCCAGCTTCAAGTGGAAAGGAAAGGCTACAGCGATTAAAGCAAGTGCTTGAGGTAGCTTCACAGTACGGTTTGCAAATCAACTGGAAGAAGGCAAACTTACTGCAACGTGAGATTGAGTATTTGGGACACGTAATTAAAGACGGAGAAGTGAGACCAAGCGTAGAAAAAGTTGAAGCTGTAATGAAGTATCCCGAACCAAAGAATTTAAAGCAATTACATAGTTTTGTTGGATTAGCAAGTTATTTCAGGAAGTACATTAAAGATTTTGCAATTATAGCTAAACCACTAACAGATTTGTTAACAAAAAGTAAAGAATTTTTATTTCAGGAAGAACAGAAAATAGCTTTTGGAATTTTAAAAACTCAGTTGTCCAGTGGACCAGTGTTGAAAATATTTGACCCTAAGTTGAGAACAGAGCTGCATACAGATGCATCAAGTGTAGCATTTGCAGCCATACTCCTGCAATACCATAAGCAAGTCGGAAGACAAATGAAGCACAGAGCAAATACTCGAGTTATGAGTTGGAGGCACTAGCAATAGTAGAAGGTGTAAAGAAATTTCGTCACTATCTCCATGGTATTCATTTTAAAATCGTAACCGACTGCAAGGCATTTAAGATGACACTTAAGAAAAAAGATTTGACAGCCAAAATTGCAAGATGGGTACTTATGCTGAATGAATATGACTATGAAATAGAACATAGATCTGGTATCAAGATGAGACACACCGATGCTGTAAGCAGAATGCCTACTGTTAGTGTAATTTCAACATTGAACGACAGTATAAAAATAGCTCCAGATAAAGACGATGGTTTGACAGCAATAAAGGAAGTTTTACATGTAAAGACTTATCTAGATTATATTTTGGATAATGATGTGCTATACAAAGGCGAAGAGAAATTGTTAGTAGTGCCTAAGAGCTTAGAAAGAGAGATAGTCAAAATGTCGAATGCTGTGCACACACAGCATTCGACATTTTGGGAAAAAAAGATGAAGGAATTGTTGAATAAGGACTATTACATTAGAGATCTAGATAAGAAGATAGATGAATATCTACTGAGTTGTATACCATGTTTATTGGCTACAAAGAAGGAGGGAAAGCAGGAAGGATTTTTGAACCCTATTGAAAAGGAAAATGTTCCTTTTGACACGCTGCATCTGGACCATGTTGGAGCCCTTACTGAGACAAGGAAACAGTACAACTACATTCTAACAGTTATTGATGCCTTCATCAAGTTCGTGCGGTTATTTCCCACTAAGTCAACCAACTCAGGAGACTTTGAGTAAGATGCGGATACACCAGCAGATTTTTGGTAACCCACGCAGAGTGATTACAGATAGAGGAACGGCTTTCACCAGCAGGGAGTTTGAAAGCTACTGTGAAGAAGAGAATATCGGCCCATATAAGGTTGTAAAATGCAAGAGAAATTACCGCTACGATGTGGAAAAGGTAGATTCATCTGCAGGGGGTCCCAGTAGAACGTCAAGTGCAGCAGACTTTGGTCTGCTGAAGAAGTGGCCTAGGTATGACAGCGAAGGGTTAGAAGAATAAATTTAGATTTAAGGAAAATAATTAATTTGGTTTATTTAATTTTTTGTTTGTTTCAAGATATACGTACCTACCTTCCGTTGTTTGGCATACCACTTGATTAATGCTTCTGGGGCATACCATAGTTCGTATTATAGTTGTTATTAACGATGCTTATATATAAGTTTGTTGTTATTTTAGTAATATTTCTGTGTTAACAGTTGGCAACCCGATCGTATATTTTTCAAAAAGTATTAGTATCCGGGTAAACTTTTATTTGTAAACTTTATTTGCAATGGTTGTAAGATTTTTAAGCATCTATCAGTGTTTCTAATCTTAACATAAGAGACTAAGTTAGCAACAATTGTAAGATTTTTCATGAGAAAGCATAAAATGTTTGTAAACTTTTCATAAGTAACTTTGTAATAAATAAGGTGTGGCAGATTGAGTATATCTGAGGACAGATATAGATCAGGACGGCCGAATGTGGGAAACGGAACGTAAGGAGTGTGTGAGCGAGATGAATGAATGTGGAAGCGAGAGAGAGAACGCTAGGCGCTAGGCGGAGGCGCCATCTTAACGTGGTCGCTGGACTGTACGCTGTGTTAACGACGACACGCTGTAATTTTAAAAGTAATAAATAAGTGTTCAAAATCAATAGTTTTTGCATCTCCTCCGTCTACATAACGCTGGCATTATAGAATACAATCAAATGCCCCTGGTCGAAACCAGTTGAAAGCAATATGAGCTTCGTTGGCACCGTGAGAAGTGTCCACTCATATAACCCGAAATACTTCATTTCGTTAACAGATTCGAGGTGCGACAGCAATAAATTTACTTAAATAGTCACTTTCAATTTCAAAAAACAATTCCAGTTAACCACTCAACCGTCCGAGCGCGCGAGTCAAGTCAGCTCCTACCGTCCAAACTCTCGGCGTTACCGCGCGGCGACCAACCGGCCGTGACCGTGCCGACAAAAACGCTTATAACTAGGCTATTAATAAAGCTATAGCAAGACTAATTATACCTACGGAATGCTTAGAAATGGCAGAATTAAATTAAATTAACCACTGCGAGACTCGCAAAGCTCGTAGGATTTGACGCCCACTTGGGCGGCCTTGGTCGCGATCTTCTGCGCAAAGCTCAAACGCCCATGCCACTTTAGCAAAGACTCGTCAATGGCTATTTCCTGGCAAGGCATGTATAATGTCGAGAATTTGTCATTAAAGTAGTCAAGTACTGGTCGAATTTTAAATAGTCTGTCATTGTCAGTCATAGTTGCGTTGTCGACGAAATGATATAATGACTTCAGTAGCAAGAATCTATTGTATGACATGATCCTCGAGAAATACGGCATTGTACCATATCCGTTGAAAGAAAAGTACTTCTCTTCCTCAGGCATAGGGTACAATCCCTGCAGAATCATGACAGACAAGAACGTTATCATTTCGTCGCGGTCAGTCGGAGTCCATCTATGCAGACGCGAAGTCGGAATAAGCTTATTCTGGGAACTCAAATAAGCAATCTTCTGCTCTGCATAGCGGTTCGTTTCAGTGCACATTAAGTCAATAAAGTCGGAGTCAAACATTTTGTAAAAAACGTCAACTTCAGTCAAATCAGTAACATCAAAAGTCGGTCCTGCAGTCCCCAAAATGTCTCCCGTCGCCCCGTAAAGTTGGACCTGTCCTTCTTCCAGTCAAAGTTGTATGAGTCTTGGTCAGTGACTAAGTCACGTAAAAGTTGGTCATTCAGGTCATCGTCAGTTCGCAACACTTCAGTCTGCAGCTCTGACATGTCCGTGGGACAAGCAGGCTCGACTGCTGCGTTACGTTGCGGAAGAGGACAGGCATAGTCGTCAGGCAGTAAGTCAATGTCGTAGTCCACGTCGCTATCATCATCAATGAGCCAGTCCGTCACTTGGTCCGTAAAGACGTCCTCATTAAAATCTGAAAAAAAAAAGTCCATATAAACTTCCAAGCCCTATTCCTCTCTTTTATATAGATAACAGTCGTGATTTTATGTATGTATGTAAGTACAATGCAATACTTACTAATAGATTTCGTAGGTGGACGGCATCGTCCCTCCGTGACGACCTCGACCTCTTCGCCCACGTCCATCTCCTCCGTCACTGCCAGCTCCTCACCCACGAGGATAACTCCTGTTATGAGAAAATATGAGTATTAAAATTAATATATACGATCGTTTTTCAGTTTGGTGAATTTAGAAGTGTCAGCTTCAGGCTTACCCATTGATACCACGTCCAGTTCTGGTTCTGGGTTGGGTTGAGGCTCTGGTTGAGGCTCCGAGGGGCTTGGGACCATTGGACACTCCTCTCTTGCTGGAGAAGGTCGCCTGCAATTTCAATCCATTATATTCATACCACATAAAATTGTGAAGAATTTTTTTTTTAATTGGGAAGAGGGGGTGGGGAGGGGCCTCCGGAACCCTCACTGGTCGGACGAAACACAACAGCACCAAGTGCCATTATTTCACGCCGAATATTCGTGAGGGTGGTATTACGCCGGGCGAGCCGGCCCAATGCGTGCTGCAACACAGCGTGACTCTACCACTCAAAAATATAATGAATTATTACCTTAACTGTCTTTTGCGCGGGGGCGCGTCGCGTAGGAGTACCCGCTGAAGTTCGGCTAGCCGTTTCCGGTCCACAAACTCCTTGCGAACTTCAGCGGGCAACGCATTAAGGCGCTTCTTAGTGAGCGCCTTTGCCGCCCTGACCTGTACCAGCTCCGCACTGCAAAAAAGTTCTACATAAGTATGTTACATATAAACATATAATGTGTTCAAATATATTTTACACTCACGGTTCCTCCAGCAAGCGCCCACGTCCACGCCCACGGCCTTCCGCAACCCCTCTGCTAGTAGATCTAAAATCATATTATATGAATGAAGTAATTTGTATTACTAATAATTTACAATTACATTTCAAAAAAGGCAAAATAAATTATATTTACGGCTGTGGCTCCTCAACAGCCTCGCGTCCCGATCCGCGTCCACGCCCCTGCATAATCCCTCGACTAGTTGATCTAAAATCAAATTATATTTATGAAGTAATAAATATTACTAAAAATACAATAACAGTTGAAAACAGTGAAAATAAAATATATTTACGGCAGCGGCTCGTCGACCTCCCCTCGTCCAAGTCCTCGCCCACGCGCTCCGCCACGAGCTCTACCGCGGGCACCACCATGCGCTCCACCATGCGCTCCACCGCGCGCTCCACCGCGCGCTCCACCTCTACTCGTAGATCTAAAATCAAATTATATTTATGAAGTAATATGTCTTACTAAAAATTACAATAACAGTTGAAAATAGTCAAAATAAAATATATTTACGGCAGCGGCTCGTACACATCGCCTCGTCCTCGCGCTCCGCCACGAGCTCCGCCACGCGCTCCACCACGGGCAACATTAGCGAAATTAATTTCGTCACTGAAATAATAAAATTAATTTAAAATTATTAAAACCTACATCTAGGAAACCATAAACCGTAGAAACACACAAAGAATTCGCGTACAAACATTAATTAACCAAATCGGTCGAGCCGTACAGTAGTGATTCGCGTACAAACATTAATTAGCCAAATCGGTCGAGCCGTACAGTAGTGATTCGCGTACAAACATTAATTAGCCAAATCGGTCGAGCCGTTCTGAAGTGATGCGCGTACAAACATTAATTATTGATTTCTGAGGTTAAAGCGAGCACTACACATTGAAATGAAACACTTTTTTATGGATTAACTTGCATTTAATATACTATTTACATAGTTTTTATATTATCCTGACGTTTCGAACCCTTTACAGGGTCCGTGGTCACAGGGAGACTGAGGTGTTGGTGGTCTCATTGTTAGAAATTATTTGCCTGCCGTCAATAAAATTTTATATTTGACCGGGTGCGTTCAAGTTTACACAATACGAGCTAACAATATTTTTAGGTCTGGCAATGTGTTGCTGTTGGGGCTGGGATTAGATGACCATGACCATGACCCCATCATACAGGATAATATAAAAACTATATAAATAGTAAATTAAACATTAATTAGCTAAATCGGTCAAGCCGTTACAAACACAAGCCGTTACAAACTCCGCGCTACTCCTCTGCCCGTCCTTCACCTCCTCGCTCGCCCTACAGGCCATTCGTACATACTTCACATTTGCCTACATGGCTTTTACGAGTTGATGACGCGGAATAATCCCCGCGAAACTCAAATAATCAAAGCTAGTAGATGGCGCCTATTTGTATGTGACGCGCGGAACAATCCCCGCGAAATTCAAATAAATAAAGCTAGTGGTCTATTGACTAATTCTTATAACTTTTAAACATAAAGCTACTCGTCCACAGGGCAATCATTTTAAACTAGTTTGTTTTCCCCTTTTATGCTTATCACAATATAGTGGTGCAACGCATTAATCTTGATTTTAGTGCAATACTCATACATTCTTTATTAACGAACAGATACCACCCATTCTGTTCCGTTACAAGGGGGTCGCTGATACCTAGCAAGGGGGTCCCACTCTAGCGAATAGCGTCGACGACGCTCTAAACGCGGACGTTCCGCCACCGGTGACGCGGAGTTAACACGGGGATTTTCGATAGTGGCACCGTACCTATCAACCGGCTTCGATTGGTCCCGTGGTGGAGAGTTCCTAGGACCCCCGCCCGTACGGGGTGCTTGCCGTCCCTGGGAACGTACATATTTCGCGTAACCACCTCTAAGCTGAGTGTGGTATTTATTTTGCGGTTCATGCACAACGAGGAATGGTGATAGCCCTTACAATAACCACAGGGTTGGTTGGTACATTCTCGCTGTAGGTGCAGACTCAAGCAAAAATAACACTATCCCCTCTGACGAACTATCGCCCTACGACCCGGGAGGCGTTGCTCCAAGAATTTCCCACAACGAGCCGTCTGATGCCCTGGGTCGCTGCAATATTCATAATGCGCGGTATCATGGACCGCGGAATATCGCTTAAACGGTCGAGGTTGTTCCTGTCTTCCCGACCTGAAGGGTCTCCCACCCAAAGGTGTCTGGGGATCACGAACCCTTACCCAAGATGGGCTAACCGCATCGGGGTTGTCCGCTAATCGGCACTCATCCTACATGAATTTAAGGAGGTCCTTGAAGGGCGGCAAGTATATGGAGCTATCCCCACCATATTGTTGCTCAAAGCGCACCTTCAAGTTGGCGGGCAACTTCGCAAGCACGATGTGTAGCAACAAAAATGACCACTCTTCAACCGGCAGATTTAAACTGCGAAGAGCATTTACGGCGACAAGGAGCGAATTTAAAATCTCAACTCGTAAGCGCATTATATTTGTGAATCGGGGGATTAATTAATTCTAATGGGATTCCTGAGAGTTGAAGTGGCATTAGAAGCATTTTGATTAATAATTTTACTGATCAAAGGGATGAATCCACCCTTTACAATGACCTAGCTGTTCAAACCCAAGGGAGCAACACCCCTCAAGAATTTTATTATAAATTAAATATATAAATATTATATAAATTATATATTAATATAAATATTATAAATGTCAAACTTTATTTTCTACGATTATGACGTACGTTACTTTACACGAAACTATAGACTATAGAGTTTCTCAAAAAGCGTCAATTCCCAACTAGCACACTATACTCTATAACTGACTTGTTATCAGTTAGGAAGCTCTATATCCTACACACTATTTTAAAGAAACACAAGACCTTGGAGTATAATATCTCAAATCATAAAAGGCGAAGGGGGGATAGAGTGGCTGCTACTAAACGTACACACTCTCAGTTTGCCCAGTGTCAATATGATTATATGTATTCATGTTTATATAATACATTAAACAAGAGCTTAAATATCTATCCTATGACCTATCGTGAAAGCAGACTAAAGCTAACATCATGGTTAAAGTCTTTGGAGTATGATGAAACTGAAAAACTTCTAAAAATCTACACCTGACACACACCCACACTAACACACACACACACACCCCCACACACACCCACACACACACATACACAAATTTTGATTTTAGTCACGTTCCGTAGCGTACTTAAAAGAGGGAGTCGATCACTTGTGAGTCAAGTATTTTGGTAAAATAATAAACTATTTTTATTTTGTTTTTTTTTTTATTTGACATAAGTCTCTTAATGAACTTCAAAGCAAAATCAATCTTATTGATATTTAAAATTAGATCTATTATGCTTTAAAGTTTCAGACCTAGTAATTTGATTAGAGCAATGTTTTTATTCTGCGAAATGTACAAAATCATCACGGGCTTGAGTTAGAAAATAAAATTTACTTTTTTAAGATGGGTGCGACCTTGTTACGAGATCACGTAGTAGGGATTATGCTAAGATAGCAAGCACCACTAATAACAGTGCACACGGCCCTAAAAGCTGAGTTGGCGATTGTGTGGACTTCGCCCGCTCCAGTTATTGCAACTGGCGTAAACTGCTGACACCGCGCCCCGTGTTTCCAACGCAGCGGCCTACGTGACCGGACGACTACGCCACTTCTGTACCTACATCAATCGGGTCAACACTGAGATTTAATTATTAATTATAATTTTTCTTTGTAATTCTAATATCAGAATTAAATAGTTTGTAAAAGTAAATCGGTTTTTTTTGAGCTCTCCGACAGTAGCTAACGTAATTCGGTAACGTAGTCGGTAGGATTCCCGGGTTAGTGCGCGTAAAGACTTTTCTCCGAAATCGTCGTCGTATCTAATGGGTTTTCAAGCCTCACCGGGAGTTCTGCATAACGAACTAGCCTGCGCCGGGGTATCCAGACATTGATAGCAAGATCAAAGAAACCGACACCTATGATGTTAATGTAAGTACACCACTGAATTTTCTCTAGTGTTGCTCTCCTACTTTATTCCTACTTAAATTATTTATTTTAATTCCTAGATTTTAATTATCCTTCGGTATTTTAATCCTTCAAAATTTTCCATCCAAGGAGTAACAGGGGCCCTAAGGCTATTAGAAGTACTAGGGTTACCCGTACCATTGTCGATAGTAATAGAAATATTGATAGTGATAACGAAAGTAGTGATAGTTTTAGTACAGTCAGTGAAGTAAGCTCAATGGTTACGTCCGCTGATCCTGATATGATCCTCAAGGCGCTACGCCTGTTGCCGGAATTTGACGGCAACCCTAATGTACTAACTAGATTTGTAAGGTTATGTGATCAAATAGTAGATTCTTATAACGAACAAACGGACGCCTTAGGCAAACTATTTCTAGTGAACGGGATACTTAATAAAATCACGGGACCCGCTGCTAGAACAATTAATTCTAATGGGATTCCTGAGAGTTGGAGTGGCATTAGAAGCGTTTTGATTAATAATTTTACTGATCAAAGGGATGAATCCACCCTTTACAATGACCTAGCTGTTCAAACCCAAGGGAGCAACACCCCTCAAGAATTTTATGATAAATGTCAAACTTTATTTTCTACGATTATGACGTACGTTACTTTACACGAGACTATAGAGACTACCATTGAGGCAAAACGTAACTTATATAAAAAACTTACAATGCAAGCATTCGTACGCGGGCTGAAGGAGCCTCTAGGATCTCGTATAAGGTGCATGCGCCCGGAAACTATAGAAAAAGCATTGGAATACGTACAGGAAGAGCTTAATACTTTGTATTTGCAGAATCGAAACGAAGCTTTACCTAAAACCGTACAGAACTCGTCTAACTATAGACCTCCCGTACATATGCCAATGCCTAATAATGCTTTTGCTGTTCAACGACCATTTACCTTTCCTGTAAAATTCCCAACCATCCAAACTCCACCTCCTCGTTTTACTAATAACTTCGCGCCAAAACCTCAATTCCAACAATCCATGCCACCGCCTCCTATGCGTATGCCCACGCGCACTCAACAAATGTTTAGTGCGCGCCCTACTAATTATAACCCACAAAGTAATATGTTTAGGATGCCGCAGAGACCTAATTTTAATTTTAAATGGATAGCGGTAACTCTTTGTGTAAATAGGCATTTCGTCAGTAGTTCTTATTGCGTGTTTGATCTTATTACTAAAAGTTAACGGTTCGCCATTTATATAGAATATGTCACAGTATTGAGAGCAAAGTCGCCTAAGATTCGCTTTCTCTTCCGGGTTTAGATGGTCCGTCCTAAGCCGCGAAATTACATCGTCGACGCGTGACGCGTTACTGTTTTGTTCGGTACATCTTCACAGAGGACGAGCACAGTTTTCTGTACAAACCAGGATTGTACAGCCTCCCAAACTTTATGGACTGCCAAAGATACACAAAAGTAACATACCACTGCGGCCTATCGTGAGTCAAATTGACTCACCGACTTACTACTTGGCGAAACATGTTGCTGGAGTATTGCAGCCATTAGTTGGGAACACAACGTCATTCGTGAAAGACTCTTACCACTTCAGGGACATTGTAAAGGGCATAAGGTTGGAACCTGGCGACATTATGGTGAGTTTCGACGTGGAGTCGCTTTTTACAAATGTTCCTTTGAAGGATTGCCTGGAGATAATAAAGGGTAAACTTTACGATAAAGAGCTGCCTATGGAATATATTGTTCTAATTGAAAATTGCCTTGATGGGAATTACCTCCTCTTCAGAGACCAGTTCTATCTACAGATCGATGGTGTTGCAATGGATAGCCCACTCGCCCCGGTTTTTGCAAATCTGTGGATGGAGCACGTTGAAGACACAGCATTAGCAACTGGACCCCAAATTGTGAAACTGTGGAGGAGGTACGTAGATGATGTTTTTTGCATTATCAGCGGAGGCCAGCAAGAAGTTGAACAATATATAGTACACCTGAATTCAATCCACCTAAAGGTAAAGTTTACCTATGAAATAGAGAGGGACAGATCTTTGGCTTTCCTTGACGTGCAGATAAAGGTAAGAGATGATGGTACTTTATCACACTCTGTGTACCGCAAACCTACTCACACGGACAGGTACCTACACGCCTCTTCTCATCATCATCCTCGGTATCTTCAGTCTGTGATGACCTCACTAACCAACAGAGCTCAGAACCTGTGTGACCCTGAACATCTTCAGGCTAAGCTTGTTCACGTTCAGGAGGTACTAAAACGCAACGGATACATGGTGTCACAGAAGAGGAACAAGCAGAATGGAAAGAAAAATCGTCTAGAAGTGAGTCGCCAGGCAGCGTTTTTACCTTACATAAAAGGCGTAACGGACAAAATTGGAACAGTACTAAGAAACTTCTCCATTAAAACTGTATATACTCCGCTATGCCAAATATCTAACAAATTGCGGTCGCCTAAAGACGTCATACCTTTCCAAACACCGGGAGTTTATAAACTCGATTGTAGCTGTGGTAGTTCATAAATTGGACAGACTAAGCGGACTATTGCAGAACG